>JAJOOO010012564.1:0-29775 GCA_029582685.1 Solanum piurae | reverse complement strand
CCCCACCTTCTATTTACCCCTCTCTTTAATATGAAGTACTTGATATTATTATTTTTTAATTTTAATATATTTCATTACATAAATTTAAAATAATACAATAACAAGATCAAAGAAAAAAAATAGTACTATATTAAAATTAGCATTTCATTATTTCTTAAAATTAATATTTATTTTCCTTACCTTTTTTATAGTTCATAATACTCATTTGTCAAAAATCAAATAGAGATAAATATATTGATACTAATTTAAATTTAAAGTCAAATAATTACGTACTTAAAAAAGTTAAACTAAGATGCGTGCACTTAACCTCATAAAAAATTAATTGTTTTAGTTTTAGGATAAACATAAATAGTTATTTAAATTACATTAATCAATTTATTTATTTTCCATTGTACTGTCTCCATCATTTTATTCGATTATTTTTTTCTCAAAATTCAAACTATAAAATGTATTTTTTTCAAATGCTAACATGATAAGAATTGCAACTTAGTGGGAAGGATTATTTATGAACAAACATTATAAGTTGTAGTTCTTATGTTAATATAAAAAATAAAAATATATTTTAAAATATTAATTAAATTTCACATTGCTTGATTTCAAGAATAAAAAGATATAATATAAATTGATGGAAGAGTATGTATATATTTTAGTGTTTATGAAAAAAATTTGATTTTGGGTTACATTAAGATAATACAAAAACTTATGTAATTATTTTGTCAAAATTATTGATGCTCTTTCCATTATATTTTCTTGTGAATATTTGATGAATTTAAGTATTTATGAAATTGTTGAAAGAGAAAAAAATAATAATTTATATCCCTTTCGTTTTTCGTATTAGTTATTTATTTTTTCTTTTACGGATTCTTTATGAAATTATAAATAAAAACGATACTTTATTAATTTACTCCTTAAGAATTGTTTTTGCAATTTTACAAATTTTGTTTATATTTTTAAGAATAATTAATTATTAGTGTAATGAAAATAAAAATAAAAATATAATTTAATTTGTTAATTGACAAATAATTTTAAATAATTATTTTTAGTAATGTAAATAATCAATACATGAAAGAAAAATAATATCAAATGTTAAAAGTACGATGAATTAGACTAAATTTTACATTTTTTATAAATAAAATTATTTTTAATAAAAGAAGAAAAAAAAGAAGAAGAAGAGATTAGAGATGTTGAAAAATTGAAGATTTCAATCAAAGAGAAAAAGTTAAAAAGGAGGAGAGAGAAATGGATTTGGCCCATTTTTCTGAAAATGGGACCCAATAATTCACTTGGCAAATTTTAAGAAGAGTCTCTTATAACTTGTGTCGGCCACATCATATCTATCCCTCATCCATTATAAAAATTTTCATAAAAAACAATTTTGGGACTTGTCTATAAATTTTAATTTTTTAAAACACATTTCAATTTACACAAATGTTTTTTTTTTAACTCACCATTTAGTTGTGCAGATATGGTCTTTATTAGCAAACTAACTTTTGGTACAATGTTATATTTTGGTTTATGCTTGTTCATATATTGCTCAATCTTACGACATAAACATTAAGTTATCATCCGTTTGCAAATTAATTGCAATAACTTATAAAAATTTAGATTGTATTTTAAAAGGTCCATACGTTGTAAGCAAAATAAATTACTAATTTTTATTTTTACCAAATGTCATTTTCTTGATGAAACTACAAATTAAGAAGTTGTGCATGATGGCTCAAAATATGTTACTATAGTTAGTGATGGCATGGCCCTGGTGGTGTCCATGCTAATGATGGTGGCGATGATAGTGGTGTTAGAATTGGCAATTGCCTAATTGCGTAGCTAGTGGTGTTGGTGATCGTAGCCATACTAATATATATAGTAGCAAAGACTTAGTAAAAGGGAGAATTTATTTTTTAGAAAAGTGGAAATTGGAATTAGTGTGGAAATAATTTAAATATTATGCTTCTTGAATTTCATATGATGTAGATAAACTCCTCTCTTTTTAAAAAAATAAAAATCATGTAGTACACAGTATATGAAATGTAAATTAATGTAATTTATGAACTAAATTCCAATTTTATGATTTCCTTTTTCTTTGCTGCTTAACATTCTTCCCTTGATCTATTTCTTTTTTATTTTTTGAGTTGTTGAAATAATCTCTCTATTTTCACTTAAGAACAAGATCATAAAAACATTATCGTCTTTAGACTTCACTTGTTGTTGTTCGTTTTCAATGGTTAATAGGTATAATATTGAGCTAAACTAAACTATTCTTATCGATTATGAAATTGAGAATTACCTAGCTTATCTTTTCTTTTTTTTAGCTAACATGTCAATAATCTAATGTAAAAATTTATCAATCCGATATTTACACCACAAAATTTCAATTTCTCGATATTGTATCAACTTTACAAATTCTATTTATGCGTGTCATCCTTGCACATGGCCATGCTAATCTTTTCTGTATCGTTTCAATTTTATCAAATATCTCCAGAGGAACAAAACCTTTAAGTTGAAAGTGAAGGATGCTTACGGAGCAACTCACTCTTGTTACAACTTTATAATTTATTTATTTTTTACCTTCCGTGCTTAACCGTAATTAATTTTTACATATATATTTTTTAATTTTTAACTATGTAATATAAAATTGTTGTTATGGATTAAATAAGTTTAAATAATAATTGTGGATAAGTATTTAACTACCGTAATTTAAGAGATTCAGATAAATCCAAACCATAATGGGCTGAAATAAAAGCCCAAATCCCAAACCCATCAAAAAACCCTAGCTATGTATCCTATAAATACACAAGATCTACTATTATAATTAATTCAATTTTTCATTTTAGATCTACTTTTTCTCTCTTCAATTTTGCTTGTAATTTTTTAAAAATAGCATTTACTATGATTTTCTCTGTGTTTTGATTCATAACAACAGAGAAAATACGAAAAAAATGCTAAATTAATTTATTTTTTCGTACTTATGGACACGCAGATTTGAATATTTTTTCATGAATTTATGCGTTTTCTCGTAAGTTCAACATTTTTTTTGTTGATAAATTTAAGTCTTTTATTTTGTATTTTGCTCAGTGATGATTGATTTTGCTTTAACCACACTGAAACAAAGAAGTTTGATGAGGATTTGGTAGAGACCGTTTTGGATTTTTAGTTGAAGATTGTTTACTCAATTTTTTTAATCTTTGTTTAAAGGCTTTATGAATCTTTTTAATCCAATTTATTTTGGTGTAAAAGATGAAAGCATTTTGCAGAGAATTAAAATTGAGTGGGGATTTATTTAATTCTTCAGCTTAAAATCCTTAAGTGGGTCAGTCAATTTCTTTATTAAACTTTTTCATGTGGACAAACTTTGGCCCTGGTCTGAGAGCAAATAAATAATTTTTTGATTTTATCTTCTTTCTTTTTTTGATTTGTGTATTTTTGTTAATAGTTTATTGGAATATTATCACGAAATTATATTATATACTTTCTTTTTTGAAAGCTAATTTGACTAATTTTTAAAATTAAATTAGATTACATTAATTTGGTATTTTAAATAAAAATTTAGATATTTAAAAATTGTATGAAAAGTATTATAAATTGCATTTTTTTGCAAATTAATCTAATGGAAAAACATGTTCTTATAGTTTGAAAGGAAATCATGATAATTAAAAAGTGAATGAAAGGTAGTAATTTGGTATCAGTAAAATAGATTAGAATGAAATAAATATATTTTGTACGAATTTGAGAAACTGATTGAAATAAGCATAATGTTAATAGTTTAGTGATTGTTTTTGTTTCTTTGATACAACATCAAACATAGTTGGATAGAATGTACTACTTTCGAAAGACTCTCGATTCAAATAATTCAAAATGAAATTTAGTGAGATAGTGTGTAAAAAGACTTTTGATTCGAGTAAATCAAAGCAAAATCTAGTGAGTGTGTACTGAGTAGTTTATGATAGGCTCGTTCAAGCAAATCAAAATAGTAATTAAAAGGAAAATATATATCATTTAGTTGTTAGTTAGATAAGTGATTATGATATCCAGGTAAATTATGGGACAGTTTGTTTATTAATCATATCATCACTAAATAACCTAATTATATTAATTAACACATACTAAGAAGCTTATTGAACAGTGGGGGGTTTATCCATTGCGCACAAAGTGCTCATCACAGAGTGCTCACCCGAAGGGCAGAGGTTGTGGCAGAGGTTGTAGCGGTTGCGGGTTATTCTGGGGTTCCAAAAAAAAAAAAAGCTTATTGAATATCCATAGTGCTAAAAGTTAATCATAATCATATATATTTATATATAAGGCGTACAATAAATAACAATTTGGATCTTTCGATTGACAAATCAAGTAATTATTTGGTCTTGTTTTTTCAATACGATCTTCAAAAATTACAAAAGCAATACGAAACAGAATTATATTTGTTCTTGAAACGATATTTGCTTTTTCAATTGAGATTTATCGATGTCACAAGAAACTTTCGAGGAGTTGGTGCTGGTGCTGGTGCGGGGCCAGATGAAGCTTGATGAAACAATGTGGTGAAAATTTTATCTGCAAGAACTGCATTTGCTGCATCTGTTGGATGAAATGCATCCCAAAATACATACTCTGTTCTATTATTACATAGTTTTGAATTTGGCAAACATAATCCTCCAACACTTGTGTCTACATTGCAACATGATGTATTTGATATCTTGAAACCTAAAAAAACAAAAAAAAATTGTATTCAAAATTGGTTATTGGACATTGAGAAGAGGAAAGATCAATAATGATTATGTCGAATATAGTATTTTTTCATCTTTAATCAGAAGTTTTGAGGAAGAAAATTACCTAAATACACATTTTCTTTTACCGTAATCTCTAAAATTTCCTACCTTTTTAAAAAAATATTCAAAAATCTCCTCTCCGATACATTACTCTCTATACATCCATATCCTCCTCTCGAATACATCTCTCACCTATGTATTCGAATGTCTAGTGATGTATTCAGATGTCCTATCCCCTCTCTGATGCATTCCTCCCCTCGCGATTACAAAAAAGAAGTCTTTTTTCCATTAATCTTTCTACTTAAGTAAGAATATAAGTTGTTTAAGCAAAAACTAGTGTATAAAAAGGGGTATGATTTTGAGCTTACCATAAGAAGTGGGGTTCTCAATTAAGTCAAGAACAATTGGATAAGTATCTGCAAATGATATTTGTGCATATGGTAGATGTTTATTCAAAGTGGCAACCAATTTTTCCACTTTTGAGTTGAATTCTTGTACCCATAAATTAACTTGTTTCAAACATATTCCCCTTGTGGACTTCACCCTTTGTGATGGAATACAACCTAATGGTCCAAGTCCATGAAAAATCATCTTTCTTGCACCAAGTTGATGAAGCCTCTAAAATTCAAGAAAACATAAAAAAAATAATTAAGTAGTCGTTTGGTTTGAAGTATAAGAAAATTTAATCTTTGATTTTCGATATGAAATCTTGTATTACTGATAATATAGTATTAAATTCGCTATAACTTACAGTGAATTGTTCGCCTAAGGTTGAGGTTAGAAGCTCTACAAACTCATCGTGTGTGTATTGTTGCCCCGCAGCTAAGAAGGGTTGCAAGAAGTTATTGACATAGTCGTTGCTACCTGAAAAGATTACAAACTTGATATCAGAGCAGTAGACAAAAAAAACCGCTCATTCACTTGTATTATCGTAGAGTCTAAGCAACGTAATTAATGAACAAACATACCCATTCCAATAAAATAGACAGCTTGATTAACATGTTTTTCAGCAGCCTCTTGTCCAATTTTAGCCTTGATTGCTTCTTTTGTCTTCTCAAAGCTTTTTATTTGATCATCAAATGTCATTCTTTGAATCTGTAATTATGTACATATAACAAATTTAAAATCAATTGAAAATAAAATAAATTAGAATATTTAATTATTTTTTAAAAAAGAAATAATTATTACAAAATAAAGTCCAGTGTCATTGAGAATTCCAGCTCCACCAGATGCATAATTCACTCCTTTCAAAATTGCATCATCATTTGGTGCTAAAGAAAGATACGGGGGTGGTGATTGAACCCCAAGTTTTGCAGCTGAAAGTTGAAGAGGAAAAATATATGTTAAAAACAACTCATTTTTTAGTATCCAACGAATATCCAGTTGAAAATCTAGCAAAATTTGACTCATTGATAATGTATGATGAATTTCTATTTTTTTTTAGTAATTGAGTTATGATAACATGTTGAAGTCGAAATGACTCATCAAATTGCCACCTGAAAATAGTAGAAAATGAATAAGTTTACTCAAGATTATGAAATAAAGTTCATAGAAATTACATATAATATCACCAATAGTCCTTCCATTAGTAAATCTACCAGTAGCTTTTCCACCTTCATAATCAATTCCATAAAATGGGAAATTAGATTTGGCTAGTGATTGCAAATAATTGTTGTTCCCAACTTCAGTCAATGAGTCACCAAATACATATGTAACAACTTGTTCTCCAGCTGAACCAATAATTCCAATAATTAAGAATCCAAGAATTACTTGACCTAAATTTTTCATTCTCAACAACTCGAAAAAGCTCGTTCTCACTTACAGAAAGTAGAACAATTAATTTCGAGTGAATGGATACTTTGAGATAGTACTTGAGAAATGTGAGTATTTATAATAAGTGTACATTTTTTTTAGTCTATGTCATGTACTTCAAGTTTAGTCATAGTAGGTGATGGATTTGATTTTTTTCTTGTTAGTGGGAAAAAATCTTGGAATTTTGAGTGTTAATTAAGTTTAAAAAGTTTAGTTTGTTGGTAGTTAGGAGTTTCTTCTTAATTGTTGAAAAATTTCTTGCATTTGGCCAACTGATTTAAAATAATTGGGTCTGAACTTGTTAGACTATAATGGTACCATCACTATATATACCAAAAAATAATTGTACACTCACTATATTTTAAAGTTTTACGTGGCATATACACGATGCAAAAATGATGATATGGCGATGACGTGTCATCTTTTGGTGTAAAAACTTGATTTTTCGGTGATTTATATTTAATGAATAACTGATATATAGTTTAGTGACTTTATTGGGACATGAATCAGTTATGAGACTTTAATATTGTTTAAAAGGGAGCATACTGCAAAAGTGTAGACGAGTGATAAATATAGAAAGTCTGCCTGAAAGACAATAAAAATAGTGTGGTTCTAGATACTGTCACTAAATTGAGATAGACATAATGACATAATTTAATAAGTTTTATTCACGATTTTAATTAAAATAAACATTCTTCTAGAATTTTGATTTAGTTAGATGAGGTAGAAGAGAAATGAGCTAAAATCTTAGAAGAAAAATCCTATCCATATTTTCCAAGGGTTCTTGATACATATTTCCAGTGTATTATGCTTTTATTTTAATTTAAGGCAACGAAGATCGAATTATTGAATTGTGAGACTATCTTATATAGTTTAATCGTTAGAAAAATGAACTTTTATTTGATTAATTATGTCTTTAACATGCTCTATCACATGTGAGCTTAATTCTATAATTTCATGATTAAAAAAGTATGTTTTTTTTCAATAATAGTGATGGCAAAAAGTTGAACTATAAGACTTTTTATCCATTTAGATATTATGTTAAAATGCACGATAATTTCATTTTAAAACTTGAGTTTTTAAAGAATGACATACAACTATTTATTTAATTATGTTACATCTTTGATACAAATGTATTTAACTTTTCTATTAATTATTATAAAGTATAAGTAAATAATCTAATTTTTGACCAAAGAAATAAATTAATGTAGAATTTGAAAAGTTCTAGATGATGGCCAAAGAACTTAAGACATCTAGTTTGAAATCTAGATTAAGTGGGGTAGGGAGTCTTTTCTGCTTATTTCTTAATCCTTTTATAATGTTTGCTATATTAGACTTTAAAAACTATTTTCACACTTTAATAGTGGAATTTATAAAAAAATACACAAACCAAGTTTAGCCTTGACAGGAAGTTAATAAATATTTTAATTTTGAGAGTGCACATTTAGACAACTTAACTTAATCTCAACCGGCAGTTAAACACTTCAACTCACCCTTACTGTGTTTTTTGAATACTCGAGGCTATCATAGCTCATAAATTTTATAGATGTATAGGTAATTATTTTGTAATTTGAAGTGTTCAATTGACATGTGAAGATGAATTGAGATGCCTATATATAAATATTCATAAATTAAAATATTTATTTACCAAGCTAAGATCAAATTTAAATATATATTCATGTATGCATATCAAACCCCCCTTTCTCCTAGGCCATAGGAAAGAAGATAGTCAAATACCTTCTCAAACTTGTTGAATGGTCAGATTAGAAGAATAATTATGGAATTAGCATGGAAATATCACAAAAATCAGACATTGACTATGTGTTTAATTAATTTTTATACAATTATATCTTGACTAGCCTCAATTGCAAAAAGATTGGGTATTACTTGTATCTATTTTTTCTAAAAGATATATATAAAATTAATACACAAGAAATTTTTCATGGATCATTTTTGTCCATTTGATTCAAAGACTTGTAAATATTTCTAACACGCTTAGTTCTGACACAACTAAAATATAGACAAGATAATAGTGAAGGCTTTATATAGAGCAAAACAAGAATTAGATAGATCTGATAAATTTAAAAGCTATCTCAGAAGATGAAGAATGTCCAAGATTATATGACGAGACAAATTATCATTCTGGCCAACGATATACAACTATAAGCATCAACTTATAAAAAACTACGTTGACACATTTTCTCGAATGATAATGCGCGATAAATACAAGATCTTCTGTCATTCTTAAGAATTCAAATCCAAAATCTCTAATTTTAAACGGAAGAATCTCAACTATCTTATCGCATTTCACGTTACATACAAGGATATTCACTTTGTTGAAAAGAAGTATACAACTTTGATAGCGTGGGAAATTAGTGAAGTAATCAAACACCACACGGCGCATTTGTCCCTTCCCTTGTTCCCACTCAATTATTCAAATGCTTCCACGCTGCCCCCAAAGCCATTGAACCAAAAGCTAAAAAGTTACACACATGAAAAAATAAATAAATTATTTTTTAAAATATTATTTCGATGTATTGGATTAATTATCTTGTTAGTTTTTAAAAATAAGTTTTTCAAGTAAAAAAAATCATTTTCATTCTTAAAATATCCTTAAGACAAGAGTCTATCGCAAATAGTTTTTCTACCTTTCAAGATAAAAATAAAATTGGTATGCAGCTCTTCAGAATTCATTTGAAAAATTACGCTAAATATATTATTATTGAAATGCATAGTCAAATACCACTTTAACTTTTAAATACCATTATCAACTTTCAACTAATTTTAATCAAATATGTATAAACCCCTAAATAATCCTGAATTAGTACAAAGAACAATTCAATTGACCATTCCATCATTAGCACAAAAAGTGGAACACAACACTCTTACTTAGACCTTAAGCCAAAACCCAAAATAGAATTAAATCAATCCCCTCTGTATTCAACCCTGAAAAAATAAAATAAAATAATCTTTGATGTCATAAGATTTCTTAAATCCATGTGACATTTCCACATAGCCCCCCCACCCAAACAACACATTTTTCACATAACTTATATAATTTTTTTTTTAGCTCTATTATGTTCTTCATTTTCCCTTTCTTATTCAATCTTCAAATAAAATAAAAAAAATTATATATATTCTTGTAAATCCTCACAACCCCACTTGAAATTTCCACTTGTAAAGCTCAAAGAATCAATCTTTAGCATCCCCATACAAATATTATAAGTGGTTTTTTTAATAGTTCTAAATACAGTCTGGATTTAAAAAAAATCAGTTTTTCATTCAATCTGGGAAAAAAAAAACTCAAAAAATCCTAAATCCATCACATATTCTTGTAAATTATTTCAACCCCACTTGAAATTTTCACTTATAAACTTCAAAGACTCAATCTTTAGCATCCCCATACAAAAATTAACACATTCTTGATTTATTTTTCCAGTTTCATTCAATCTGGGAAAAATAACTCAAAAAACTCCTAAATTTATCACATATTCTTGGAAATTATTGCAACCCCACTTGAAATTTCCACTTATAAATCTCAAAAAACACAATCTCTAGCATGCCCATATAAAAATTTGAGATTTTTAATACATTGTTGACTTTTTTTCCCAGTTTCATACAATCTGTGAAAAAAAACCAAAAAATCTTAAACCCATCACATTTTCTTGTAAATTATTGCAACCCCATTTGAAATTTCCACTTATAAACCTCAAAAAACACAATCTTTAGTAGTAGAAATTGTTGATTTTTTTTTCTACTTTAACTTAATTAATGTCAGTTGCTTGTGGATTTGAGTGTGTGGTGGTTTTAGGATGTATGCGTTGGGTATGGAAACGTTGTACTTACATAGGCAATGATGACAGTGCCACGTGGCCTCCAGCAACCTATGATGAATTTGAACCTATTCCTCGTCTTTGCCGTACAATTCTTGCTGTTTATGAAGATGACCTTCATAACCCAAAGTTTCCACCTGAAGGAGGATATAGGCTTAACCCCAATTGGGTGGTGAAGCGTGTGGCATATCGAGAAACACTTGGTAAATTTTTTATTCGCATTGCTGAAATAGTTTCTTGCGACAGTGTCTAACACGACTCAATTTGTTTGGATAGTTGTTACCTATTGTATTGTATTGTTAGAATAAATATAAAGTTTGTTTTGACTGTTACTTAATCGTATCATTGATCCCCTCGTTAACAGCTTGTTTGATGGTTGTTACCTATTGTATTGTGTTGTTTGTTTAACTACCATGTTTGTTTGGATTGTTACTTAATCATATCATTAAATCTGTTGTTAACACCTTGTTTGGATGGTTGTTACCTATCATATCATATTGTGTTGTTAGTTTGAATACAATGTTTATTTTGATTGATGCGTAAATTGTTTTGTGTTGTATCATTAATTCCATTGTTGATAAGTTAGATGAAAAGTTCCATTTTGGTGTGATCCGTTGTTACCTTGTTTTTTTTCTTATTTTGTCTTTGTTTATTATTTAACGGACCTATTTTATCCTTTTCCCTCCATTTCCTGTAATAACTTTGCCCCATATCCTACTTTTATTCATGATACTGTAAGTTGATTCTTCAAAGTGTGGCATTATGTAATGACAGAAAACGATACAATCTATACAAACGTTGTAAGCATCAAAACAGTACAATACAATAGGGAAAAATGATACATGTAGGGTAGGAGCTAGTTACACAGGGTTCAATTGAATCCCTTTGCCGGAAAATGATATTGTGCAAAAAGGGAAAAAAATGTTAGAGAAATTTTTTCTATAGTGTTAAAGGAGGTTCAAAAATTAGTTTAAGTTGCAGGTTTAAATCATAGGTGGTGTGATATTTTTGTATTTCTGAATCCCCTTGTGTAAATTTCTTGCTCCACCACTGTGTGCATTTACTCATAAAAAATATATTGCTTCTTTTCCATTTATTTCCAACAATATTTTCATTTAGTATTGTTTATTTTTCCCACAGGTAATGCTCCACCTTATTTGATTTACCTTGATCATGAGCACCATGAGATTGTTGTAGCCATTAGGGGTTTAAATTTGGTTAAAGAAAGTGATTATAAAGTCTTGATGGATAATAAGCTTGGGAGGCAGATGTTTGATGGTGGGTATGTGCATCATGGGTTGTTGAAGGCAGCAATTTGGATGTTGAATAAAGAATCCGAGACTTTGAAAAGGCTTTGGATTGAGAATGGGAAGAGTTACAGGATGATATTTGTTGGACATTCTTTGGGTTCTGGAGTTGCATCATTGTTGACTATAATTGTGGCGAATCACGGGGATAGATTAGGGGGTATTCCAAGGAGTTTACTCCGTTGCTATGCTGTTGCTCCTGCTAGGTGTATGTCACTCAATTTGGCTGTTAAATATGCTGATGTTATCCACTCAGTGGTTTTGCAGGTGAGTTGGTTTAGTCGTCATTGATTTGCCTATTCTAACTTGTTACAATCATGCTTTAGCAACATATTCAGAAAAATATTACTGCTTGATTAATATTTTGTACATTAGCTTGTGATTGGAAATGTTGGATATGCTGTTTAGTGTGATTTAGACTAAAATGTATGTTCGGTCTGTTGATTTAGCTAGTAATAATTTTGGGCATTAGGAGGCTAGAGGAAGAGATCGAAATTTGATGCTGATAACTTATAAGTCCTAAAATGTAGAAGCGGATTGAGTTTTTTTGAATGTCTGATTCCTTTAGGAATTATCGCAATCACCTTGTGATGAGGGGATGGTGAAAATGCGTTGAGACTGCCTTGACTATCATCATGTCCTTATATTTATTGCAGATAAATGTGGTCATTTATTTATAGTTTGTCTTTGTGTCAAGATGTGTTGGCATGTATATATGGTGGTAGTAGGATGGGTGATCCCCTGGGAAGTCCTGGTCTTGCATCCCTTTAGTAGTAGTATTTTGCATTAGCGTAGTATCTTATTCTCACTAGCTCTTTTTATTTTGTTATTATGTTGTCTCTGTTTTCCTTTTATCCTGTTTTGTCTGCACTTCTTTTGAGCCGAGGGTCTATCATTGGTACCTTGTTTTTACAGGATTTTATAGGGCAGGAGTTGTGTATGATAGCCATCAGATAAACTTTAGGAGACGGTTGCACTATCCTATGGCAGTTTTTAGTTCTTCTATACAGCGACCAACTTAATGTAGATTAAAGTTTGTATAATAAGCTTATAACAAATATATTACAGGTATCATGACTTGGGATATAGTCCGAAATGCAAAGTCAGACTATTTGACACTTCCAAATGGTCAGTTTTTTTGTTGAATTAGCATAAAGTTCCTCTTGTCCCAAAAACTCGCTCATTTCAATTCATTCTGCCTAAATCCTATCTTGTTCTGTTCAGTTGGTTATACCAGTTGAAGTTTTCTCTTACAACTCATATCGTTAAGATAATACAGAATAAAGAATTGGATCTAAATATTTCAACTTTCGATAATGAGGGGGAATTTGAAGCCATTAGAGTGGAAGAAGGGACATATGTATGTGCTTTTCATGTGTTTAGTGTGCTTCAACTTCTTATTCTGGTGGACCAGAGCAGTTGTTAGTTAAAATACATTCTAAGAAAAAATGAATAAACAAAATGGTATGTATAGCAAGGGAAATTTTGGTAAATCCACTGACCGGAATTGGAACAGCCTCTGCTCTTTGCCTCAGACCAAACACTGCTGATTCAGGCTGCTTACTAAGATGGATCCAACCATTATCGGTGTCATGCTCAATCATTTCTGTCGGCTACTGGATATTTTAGATTTAATTGATGGGTTAGTCACACTTTAAAGATATTGCAGTAAAATAATTACCCAAACGATGTTTGTGCTGTTTTTATCTGGGAATTTAAATATTGCTGGCTGAACGCCATGAAGGCAATAAACGAGGCGTTGATTTGTTCCTTATTGCTAAATGGAACTTCATGACACAATCTTGTTCTCTGAATTAACACGTCTATTCTGGCTTCTTCTTCTTCAGGATGATTTCTTACCACGAACACCCACCCCACTGGAAGATATATTCAAATCCGTCTTCTGGTTAGTTCAATTATCCTACACTCTTTGGGTGCAGAGCGAAGCCCTTGAGTTTCCTAAATTCCTTCAAAAATTTTTTGCTATGGATGAATTGTTTTAAGTATCTCTTAAACTGGGTGTTGATGCTTTCAACAGTTTACCATGCTTGTTATTTTTGGTGTGCTTGAGAGATACCTTCATACCGGAAGGTAGGAAGCTCAGAGATCCAAGAAGATTATATGCCCCTGGTCGAATGTATCACGTCGTTGAAAGAAAATTTTGCAGGTAAATCACATTCAAATATTGATATTACTATTCTGCACTATTTTCAGGCAGTTTTTACTTTTATGATCTCTGAAGAGGATTTACTTTTTAGACACCCTTACCTCCTCATTGGAGTGGCTGGTTCCAAGATTCCCACCCTGTCACACGTCGAAACGCAGAGCGCTTCTCCGTTGCTCCAAGGATAAAATTTTAGAATTTCGCATCAATAAGTTCAGACATATGACCTCACTTAGTGACTTTGGCAACCGCAACATACCACCTGACATCTTGGATTAAGAAGCATTTTTGAACTATTCAAGATGTTACTGAAACTTTTCATATTTGAAATATGTTACTATGCTAGTTCCTGTTGCTATTTCCAAGCTAATAGAGCAATGCAGACTAGAATTGATTTAGCCTTGCATCAAAATTTGATGCTCCTCTCACTGATTGAAATTCTAGAAAAGAAAGGCTAATGACACTTCTGGACTAAAGACACCTAGAAGAACTTGTAAGCATGTACAGTCACTAGGGCATGTAACAAAATATTTAACTGCTGATATTCATCTTTGCTTAATTCAGATCTAATGTTCGTAGAAGAGGCATGGAAGGTGTTCGCTTATCCTTCCATACTAGTACTCATAGTATTACATTTGTAGTTTCTTGTACTTTGAGTTTGGTTGCTATCTGTTGTTTTATGTACTTTGATTATCATATTATTTACTTGTGATTACTGTTCATGATGATTTGTCATGTTGTCTATAGAATCTTGCCATGACTTCTTCACTTCTATTATTTCTTTTTATCGTGCTGCTTTGGACTGTTTTTTCGTTGAGCTGAGGATCTATTGGAAACCTCTCTACCTCCAAGATAGGGGTAAGGTCTGCATACACAAGCCCCACTTTGTGGCATTACACTAGGTATATTATTGTTGTTGTAGGCATGGAGGTGTAGTTGTATACCTTTTACTAAGTCAACAAGCAGAGAAGTTCACACAAGTCAAATCACTTACGCTAGCTAACTGATATACACCATCTAAGCATCCAAATTTCTGGTCAGACAGAGTTCTTGTATTGCTATTGCCTACCATGATTGCCATTTTCTACTGATGAATGCTGCCTTTAAATTCCCATCGTTCAGAAGCTTTTAGTTTTAGTTCAACTAGAAATCACCTGATGTGATTTTCTTAATTGTGTCATAAATGGAGGGTAATGATTGGACACATAGCCATTATGTTAACAGACTTAAGTACTTTACCAGACCTGATTGCTTACGTTCCAAAAGTTTTAGCTTAAATTTTTTAATTAGTACGTGTTTGCCATCTTCTTCTCAAGTGCATTATGAATTGCCCGAGAGTGGAGCGAAAGTCTCTTATATTTCTCATGCTGCGATCTCAGATCACTACTTACTGAACTTTACTGCTCATTGTGTTGTACTCCCCTATTTCAATTTATAGGGCACTCTTTCCTTTTTAGTCAATCCCAAAAATAAAGACACCTTTCTTGTTATATGTTCAAAAATAAATAAAAAATGACACCTTTCTATATTTACTAACAATTTTAACTTTAATCTCCCATTTTACGCTTAATGTGAGATGATTGATAGTCACACTAACATCTATGACTTGTTTTAGACTTCAAGTTTTAAAAGTCTTTGTTTCATTCATAAACTCGGTGTCAAGTCAAACATCTTCATTGAAACGGAATGAGTATTTGACACTATGCATGCTTAGATTCAGAGTTATTGAACAGATTGTTTACTGCTATTATGAATCGCATTCATAACGAAATCTTGGGGTTACCCGGTGTTGACCGCTGCTTGTTCTATTCTAAGCAAAAGGAAAAAGAGATCTTTTTTTGTTGCAACTTCTTTGGAAGCTGAGCTCTTGGGTAGAATTTTAGAAAGCCAGTTTATAATTGATTTACCCTGGCATTAAGATCAATTCGCTGATGTTGTGACATTGATGCTTCATTACTTTTTCTTAATCACGTTTTGTTTCTCGACAGATGTGGGAGATTCCCTCCAGATGTTAGAACTGCCATCCCAGTTGATGGAAGATTTGAGCATATTGTGCTGTCATGCAATGCAACATCTGATCATGGAATTATTTGGATACAAAGAGAATCAGAAAAAGCATTAGCTGTAAGTGACTTCTAAATATTTTTCCATTTGAAAAGGGAACGACGTCATCATTAATGATTGCATTTTGATCAAACATGTGAGTTAAATGTCTTACCTTCACTGCAAGCCTGAAGAGTTCAAAAGAGACTAGCCTAATGTTAGGCATTTTTTCACGAATGAGAAAAGAAGCAGTTGCGTCTTTTCCCCCTTCAAATATCAGTTTTCACAAGTATGATAACATTTAAGGGAAAAAGGGACGTGCAGACATTGCAATATGAGCCTATAAGGCGTAATGAACTTCATGGTTATCCCTCGAAAGGAACCAAAAATTTCTAGAAATGATTAATTACACTACTACTCACCAAAAAATTCCAGGGTGAGTATTAGCCAGGGTGTCCTCCTTGTTATAAAGTCATAATTTTATTTTATTTTTGGGTATTATAGCATTTCTCCCACGGCCAACAAAACAATGCCCGCTTATCTCTAAATTCACCAAGTTGTTAAACTGTGTATAGCAGCTATCTAGTTACTGCACGGCTTTATTTGGTATTCGTTTGAGAATTTCATTCTTTGTGTTTGTCTTGCCTTATCAAGTTTGAACAATAGAAACACACCCCACTCCATGACTGTTCCATATGTAGGTGAAACTAGACTGTCTATGAGCTAAGTTTCCGTGAATTTGATTCAATTCCTAAGATCCCAAAGGAGCAGAATAAATGTGCCAAATGCTGCCATGTTTCCGCATCCTAGAAAGTCATTTTGATTTACTTGAAAATGTTTGTTGAAGAAATATATGTTTCCCTGCAGAGACTCAAGGAGGCTACAAGTGCTGAGGCACCGACAGCTCCACCACCGGTGCAGAAAATTGAAAGGCAGCACACACTAGAAAAAGAACACAAGAAGGCATTAGAAAGAGCTGTCACTCTAAATATTCCACACGCTGTGCCAACAGACACAGATGAGGAACTATCAGTACATAGAGAGGAAGAAGCAGCGCGAGGAGTAACAGAGACGGCTTTTCTTATAGAAGATGCATCCACAAGTACAAGCCATTCCACCGATGCAAGAACTAACTGGAACGATGTAGTTGAAAAGCTTTTCGCGCAAGATGAAACGGGGAAGTTGACATTGAACAAAGAAGTTGTAGTACTGAATGACAACTCCCTTTGAAGGTGCTCTCTCTCTTCTTATTTTTTTTCTTCAATTATTTTGTGATGATTGAAGAAAAGTATTATTCTTGTTCAATTATTTGTACATTTTTCTTATGTAAAACAATATATGTGAATTAGAATGTACAATTCTAAAGCCCCCGAAGAGGGGAATATAGAAAGTGAAAGAAATGAAAAGTGGTTGTAATTGCATTTTTATTTGTTTTGTTTAGTTTTTTGCTCCCATGATGATGTGTTTGAATATATGACTGAGCATATCCTCTTCAGTCTTCACTTTGTCAATTGCTTCACATTTTTCCTCCGTCCATCGTTAAATTCATCGTTATTTAACTACAAAAAGTCTCATTCTATGTGATGACCAATTTGGTGTGGTTGTGTTTACCTTTTTTCTCTCATTGGACTTTGCTTATTACATTATGTTATCCTTACCTTACCTATTTTATATATATATATATATATATATATATATATATATATAATAATTTGTATCCCATATCCTACTCTGTTAATAATATTACAAGGTTATTCTCCGTTGTAGATGTGTGACATTAACTAACGACGGAAAATGATACAATCTATTCAAATTTTATATAGTATTTGTTATAATAATGCAATACAATACAATACAATACATTGTACCATCCAAACAAGTTGTTAATTGTAACTCATAATATCAAAATATCAACACAATAAACTAACATATGAGTACCCAAAAAGCAATCGACATTGTATCACATGGAAAATTTAGAAATTCAAGAGTGTGATTATTTAAAATCAAGAGCTCTCCAACTTACACGTTACTAAAATAAAGGCATCGATATCTTCAACAGTGAAATTTACGATTTCAGATGAATTGAATAACTTTTATACAATTTTTTAATGTTTTTATTGTGAACTCAATTATTTCTCTCTCAAATTCAAAATTCTTAAACTTCAAATCCTCACTGGTTCCTCCGTGCCTATAAGTATCCCCCATCAATTCCCAAACCCCTCACTCAACAACAACTTCCATCACACACTTAAAAGTTTCATCTTCACATTTTCCCTTTCCCAAACTTCTCATAATGTCATTGACTTATGATCATCATCGTGAAAATGCTGAAGTATGCACTGACCCATTAATATGCATGAAGAAATCACTTGAACTTCTTGAAGAAATCAACCTGCCACGTGGAATCCTCCCATTGGAGGATGTCATCGAGGTCGGTCGAAATCACGAAACCGGGTTCGTTTGGTTGAAACAGAAGAAGGAAACGGATCATTGTTTCAAGAAGATTAAAAAAACCGTGACGTATGCTGCTGAGGTCACGTCGTTCGTTGAAAATCGTAGACTGAAAAATATAACTGGGGTTAAAACTAAGGAGCTAGCTTTCTGGGTTAATGTTTCTGATATTTCAATTAAGGATCCTCAATCGAAAAAAATTACATTTGCTATCCCTAGTGGTATTAAAAGGTCATTTCCAGTATCCGCATTCGAGTTGGAGGAGGAAGAAGCAAAGAAAGAGGAAGTCGATAAGGAGGAGGACGAGGAGAAGGAGAAAAATATATCCATCTAGGATCAATGAAATATTCTCAAAACTTTCCATTGATACGACATGCTATTTTTATTGCTCTTTAATTGGTTGTGTGGGGGTTAGTGGTCTTATGAATGTAATAAATTATCAATATGCAAATGATTTTACTGAATACGTTATTGCTGTAACATCATATGGAAACACTACTAGACGAAGGTATAAAATGCTCATTCAATTCACTTTTATCTCCTCAAATGGATGGAGTACAATTGAACAATCTAATTTAACTTGAGCATAATGCAAGCAGAACTTCAATTGTAAAGGAAGATGGGAAGACAAATAAACCACTCTATTTACGACTCGTTCATTAGGGGATTAGAAAGCATTCATCAAACAATCCCTTTATCGTACAATCATAAACGGTAAGAAACTACAACTGGAAAGCATGAGTTTGGTGACGGGATACACAGAGATAGTAGACTTGATCGGTTCTTCGGTTCTTCTAGTTAAGTCGCAAGTTATAGCAGTGACACATCTAAGTTTGCATGGCGTCAGCATTGGCGTGGTAGCTGTCCAGCTCCTTGTCAAGATCCTCAGCTGACTTATCAGCGCCCCTGTTACTTCCCCTACCACCACGGCCACGACCTCTACCCCAACTACGACCGCCACCACCACCTCGACCACGTCCAGGTGCATTCCTCAAACCACCGCGGCCCCTTTGACTGTGAATAAAAAAATGAAATCTAGGTTATACACGTGCTATAAAAAATGCAACCATGAAAAGCAGCTCACACTTAACATCTCTACCGGTCTGCATTTATACATGTATTTTTCTTCCTTTTTTAATGCTTAAAGAAAAATACATGTATCTTTGACTTTATAATAAGAACACAAGCACAGCTCGTCCAACAAGTAAAACCGCATCAGAAATTTACCTAGAACCACGACTAGTAGCACCTCCTCTTCCACGAGCTGGACCACCCGACCTGCAGAAATTGAAGTACAAATTCAACTCTCAAAGAAAGAACAAACATTTGCACAAAACCTTTGGTAAGATGCTTATACACAGAAAGAGCTTTGAGTATGTAAGCACACACAGTTAGCATTCAAACATACACAAACATGGAACAACAAAATTCTCAGGCCACAGAAAGAGATGGTTAATAGATTAACATACGCCATAACAACAGTCCTCCTCCGGTTGGTTCCTCCAACTACATTTACACGAGCTGACAAAGGAATTTCTGGATTGGAACCAACTATTTCAATCTTCATAGGCTTGCCATCCAACTGCACATTGTTATATCTCTTAAGAGCTTGGAATGCATCACTTCTTCTGGCAAATACCACCTCAGCAGCGCCCTGAAAGTTAAGATAAGATCAACTTCTCATTTGAGGACAAAACTAAAACCACACAGACTAGCATTATAAAATTCAGAAACATTGAGTCCAAATATTGAAACTCATAAGCAAAAGACCTAAGCAAAAAAATACACATATCTGCATATGTATGCAACTACGGACATGTGTTACTAGATGTTTAATATCTTCTACTTCTTTTTCCTGAATACTACTACATGATAACGAAAAAAGGATAAAAAATTGATTTGACATTATTATATCAAGGGAAAAAAAAACCTTCAAAAATAAATGTCAACACATATATTAAAGAGTAGAGAGCAGCACTTTCTAGAAAACCAGTGGCAGGGACTTGTAGGCCATTTTCAATGGTCCCACTTTGCTTAAACCGCTTGCAATTATATCCATAATCAATTTGACAGCCTTTGGGATACCTTCAAACCCCCTTATTAACTATAATTTAATACTACCAAGTTAATCAGAGAATATATTTTTCATGGGTCTTCAAATCTTGATTTCGACCAATAAATGTGATTTCATACAATACTAGAGAGTTAAAAGGTTAAAGAACTTTAACTCTCTTCTTGCGTAATTTCATATCATGTTTACAAGTCAGATACAAGGAAATTTCCACCCTTAAAAGGAAGGGGATATGCAGTTAGTAAAACCAAACTACTACTATGAACTCAAGACAAATCTCTACAGACAAATGCTACTACCAAATAGCTTACTGCTGCAAATCTATATGTGAGAATATATGGTTCTATTGAGATAGTGCCTATTTTATTTTCTGCAGAGGTAATATAACAATGAAAGACCTACCAAGAGTAAACCAGTAGCATGCGACTAAGAATCAGTATATTCAATTAATCCACAACTGAAGGTCTTGAAACAAATAACAGGAGACAAAGGGTCCATTAAAATTTACAGAAACATAGCAATTAATTATAGATCTTCGATTATATCAAATTCTTTTAACCAAATCTCCCAAGAGCCAGTAGCGTAGGGTTCAAAAATTTTGACATCTTAAAGTAGATCTATTCTTCTATGCCTTTCACAGCAATGCCAATCTTCGCACAACTTTAACTTTCTTAGAACATCATCAGCGAACTGCTGGTGATATTCTTCCTTTTCATTCTCCTCCTCTCATCTTGTTATAATTCAATCATGTTTCTTTCTTCCACATTATATAATAATACACACAAATTCTTATAGTGTTATCTTTAAACAGTAAATAAACAGATTCATTTGTATTAATAAACATATAGCAACTTAGCAAGTAAAAAGACCTTGAAAACATTATAATACAAAATGAAGAGCAGAATAACTTACACTTGGACGTCCATTTTTGTCATAGTGGATTGCAAATCGTACTAGTTCTCCCATCTCCGAAAAGAGTTCCTGTGTTTCAAGACCGGTTTTAACAAATCTTCAAAGACATCTATTGCAAAGGAGTGTATAATGTGAAAAGACAAGCTCAAGGTGTACCCTTATATCTTCATTAGTCACTCCAATGTCTAAATTAGAAACATACAGCTTTGTGCCACTCTCCAATACTGATGACAGTCCTGCAGCTCTAAGGCTATCTTCAAACAAACCATTCTGCCACGGCAAATTCTTGGTTCTGCGGAAAGTCTGAAGCAAGCATGCCGGAAAGATTAACAGGTGTGAAAGTAAAAGTCAGCATGCTACCAAACAATTAGATAAATTCACCATTCTTCGACAGTAGATCATTTCATCAAAGTTCCATCGCACTAGCAGTAGTTTCCAGTTAAGTTGAATTGCTCAAAAAATGCAATCTAATAGCAAAAGAGAAGTCAACAACGCAGAATTAAGTGTAGATGGGAGTTAAAGGATTTGACCCACTGCACATCAGGTACTTAAGCAAAAAGGTAAGAGCTCCAGTTCTGATGTTCAAATGAAGCCACCTTTGCAAAAAGGCCTTGAAATGAGATGGTAACAGAAGATCTTGTCCCTTAGCAGTTCCACAAAATGCAAGTAGAATTCATGAAGACAGCCACAAACTCCCTCTTTAAACCAATAATGAGAAACTAGAGCAATTGCTACTAGACAATAAGGATAACAGATGGTTAAGAAAGTTCCCTCTAATCTCTATACATATAGGGGTTAGGAACGTTTAAATGCTACAAAGAAGTGATTTGCATGAATAGGCCACCTGAATCTCCCACTTAAATCAAAATCCATCAGAAAACCTCTAGTAAGGAGAAAGTTCAAAGATCATCAACAATTGCACTACAGTTGAACAGCTATTATGGCTGAACCAAAGTGGACTTCTCCTTGGAACCATAAGGATAACAGATGGTTAAGTAAGTTCCCTCTAATCTCTATACATTTAGGGGTTAGGGATGTTTAAATGGTGTGAAGGCTCTTAAATTTTCAGTTAATGAATCTCCCCAAGAAGCATGCTACAAAGAAGTGATTTGCCTGAATAGGGCCACCTGAATCTCCCACTTAAATCAAAATCCATCAGAAATCCTCTAGTACGGAGAAAGTTCAAAGATCATCAACAATTGCACTACAGTTGAACAGCTTATTATGGCTGAATCAAAGTGGACTTCTCCTTGGAAGCAAAAAAATCAAGAGTCGCTTGTACGTCAACTAAACAAAAGCAGAGAACCTTCAGTTGGGTTCATAAAGCATATCAGATGTGTCTATGAAATCACAAGATTTCCAATAGTTTTGAGCTTGCCTTGGCAATGGTGTAGGCTGATGGCCGAGCATTAACGCCAAGTGGTCCTCTACGAGGAGCTCCCGTTGTCCTTCCACCTCTAAATGATCCACCTCTAAATGATCCCCCTGCCCCTCTTCCACGCCGGGCCCTGCCTTGACCCCTGCCACCCCTCTCGGTATTTCTCCTACTTTTTATCATATCATCCAGAGTCATATCCAATGAAGCCATGATGAGGTAAAGCAGACTTGGAAAACTTCAGCTAAAGCCAATCTGTAAGAAAGGAAACAAATAGCATCAACGATGATTGTTAAAATCATGTTTAACAAAAGCAATCAGCAAGAAAAAACCCACTACAAATACAAAAATGTTCCAACGAAGGGTAGAATCTTACAATGACATTTAAACAAGAAAATGTTCCAACTATTAGACAAATAAATGTCACATCTCAAAGGAATTACTAATAAACAAGGATCTAAAGTCTTAGAAAGAAGTGGCAAATAGATATAGGCTGTGTCTGAAATATTTACCAGAAAAAAAAAACCAAAAACAAAAAATCATTGAATACGGCTAAAACATGAACTTTCCACAGCTACAATAGCAAAAAACGATTAAAATCAACAAAAGCTTACCAATATATGTAGAAACAGATAATACAATCAAGTTTACACAGGATACAAACAGATACAAATCAAACAATTCAAAAACCAGCAAAAACAAAAATCATTGAATACCGCTAAAACATGATCTTTCCGCAGCTACAATAGCAAAAACGATACAAAACAACAAAAGCTTACCAATATATACAGAAATAGATGATACAAACAAATGAACGAATCAAACAATTCAAAAACCAGCAAAAACAAAAATCATTAAATAAAGCTAAAACGTGAAATTTCCGCAGATACAACAGCAAAAAACGATTAAAAATAACAAAAGCTTACCAATATATATATAGAAACAGATGATACAAACAGATAAACAAATCAAACAATTCTAAAAAACAACAAAAACAAAAATCATTGAATACAGCTAAAACATGAGCTTTCCGCAGCTACAACAGCAAAAAAAACTTTCAAAAAAGCAATAAAACCTTACCAATATATGCAGAACACACAACGAACAGACAAATCTGCAACTTTTCGCTGGATATGTTGAGGAATACAGGAGAGGAAGAGAGGAGAACGAGTAATTATGAAGATATTTTCAGGTTTTAAGCGATAATCTTCATTGATGAGATGATTTTTGATCGGGAGAGAAGAAAAAGTGTTGTTAGGGTTTCAGAGAAAAAAAGGGATTGGAGAAGAATTTCTAGCTAGGGCTATTTGTGTTTTTTGTTTCGTGTATTGAACGCTGGGGGTGTTAAATACTACCTGGAGTCAACGGATCGACGACTTCCTGTATAAGAAAGTCTATTTGGGCCTCTTTTAAGGTTTGTCTATAGGCCTAGAAGGCTTGTTGGTAGGCCCAATACGTAATTATACAACGTAAGATATCATAATTTTTAAAAAATTCTATCATTTGAATTAAGTACGAAAATCTCATTTTTCCTTATTTCTCTCTTTAACATCGGGCTACATCACTTCATATCTATAATATATATTATAACTTTATTTGTGTACAATATATCTGGTATAAATATTATTATTGATACATAATCTCAATTATTTTAAACTTACATCAGTATAAATCTGATTTATAGTTATGCATATGATATATAAATAATGTATCCGTGAATTCTAAAAAATTCAAAATTATTGTAATTTGAGAAACTTTCGGGATAGAATGTAATTATCGCCCAAATTATTGAGGTTTCTGTACTTTATACATTTATAGGTGTTGTGTGGTGTCGTCAGCTCGTGTCGTGAGTGTTATTTGAAAAGGCGAGAGGTTTTAAAAAATATGAAAAATTGTATGAAATAGCAAACTATTAATTCAAATTAACTGTTATAACTATAGTTTATTTTAATTGTAATTCGCAGCAAACATCCCTTTTTTTTTGCCATTTGAGTCGGTATACAATTAATCATTTTATACATTTCGGTATAAAATGTATAAAATGCGTTTGTGTTTATATAAAGCGAGAGAAAAGTGTATATACAAATACAAATACATATATTTTCGTCCTATACACTTATAATTATACATATACAAATCTTATTATGCAAATTACAATGTATAAATGAATTTATACAAAACTAAACAATTTGTATAAAATTGGATGTTTGTAGCAAATTATACAAATCAAAAGCTCTATAACAAATATAAAATTTGTTATGGAGCGCAATTATGCAAACTATAGCTATAACATACAAATATAATTTTTATGTTTGCTATATGTGAAAGTTACTCTAAAAAATACAATACGTAATGAGAATTAAGGGTTTATTTATTTGTTACATATATGTTCTCTAAGAACCGTATCAATTTGCTTTGTACCGTATATCAACTCGCTCTAGATCTATTTACATTGATATAGAGTAATTAATAATAAAAACGCAGAATGCTGTTAATTTTAAATTTTCTTGAATTAGGGGTGTTGTTAAACTAATACTATAGATTAGATCATTGGTTTTACAAAAAGTAAAATATATGTCCTTTTGTGCAAAATTTTATGGATTCAATCTTTTGATTGTTGCTTCTCATTTTCAATTTACAACAACCATAAGCCGAGACAGGGAGGGTGGAGTATATGCAACAGACCTTACCTCACAAATGTACGATAGAGGTTATTTCTAATAGCACCTCGGCTTAAGAAAAACGATTATTCAAGAGTGCATCAATTTTGCTTTAAGAAAAAACGATAAAACTCCATGTAACTTGTTGGAATTAAACTAGCAACATTTGTACTAAACACAATGCCAATGATGCAAGCATACATTGATACAAATTCAATTATTCCGAAGAGAAAGATAATCTACCTAGACGCAGCAAAAATAATGATCTACCTAGGAGCATAAGACCTCATACTGCTCCAAGGAAACTTTGCTGCTGCAGCGCCAACATCACGACGTTCTCCACCACGATCGCGGCCAACATCTGAACGTTGTCCACTACGGTGGTCACGGCCACGACCGAATCTCATCTCCAACCGATTCCTTCTATCTTTCTTCTCGTCAAGCCAATGCATCTTCTTAGGTTCACCATCCTCAACAATGCTAGACTTAGATTTCTTGCTCATATTCTTCTTTTCCTCTTGGATCACTCCGATAGGGAAAAGGTCCGGCGATATAGATAATGGATTCCTAAGAGTAACATAAGCTTTTTTGTAGTCTGGTTTAGCAATTAACAGCCCACCTCTCTTTTTCTTCTTTCCATCCATGTTAAGGGTTTGGACCTTTTCAACTTCAAAGCCGTAGAGGGACTCCAAAACCCTTTTTATCTCAATCTATACATAAAAGTTCAAGAATAATTCATATAGCTGATGCACTCAACACCAACTAGCAAGATTACGCATTTCTAGCATCAAATGTAGAAATTATTTACTCGCACCATGAGGGAAATATCGACATTTTTCACTGAAAGATTTCATGATAGGAGTCTAATCATTTGAGAAAAAAGCATGAGAGACAACGAGTGATTAACCCAAATCACCATGTGACCTAAAGTTAGTTCACCTACAACTCCAAAAACACACATTTCACCATCACTTCTTATTCTAGAAAACAAGAAAGCCTCTAAGAATAAAAGAACAGAGATCAGAGAGCAATTTATTTTCACGAGAACAATTTCCAATACTACTTGGTGTGCAATGTAGATCCCCTCCGAGTAATATGAAAAGATTTCTGTTCATTTTTGCAGTAACCAAGAAATGCAAGACTTCGCAGGCAGATATCTGAATTCATACTACAAGCAAAACTAATCATCTATGCAAACATTTAACTGGTAAGATCTATATAACTATTGCACGATGACCATACTAAGACCCAAATCAGGCGAATTAGAATTAACAAAAGGATGACAGCACATTGGGCAGTATATTAAGCAGCTTCGCAGATGGGCTAAGAGAAACATCAAACAACAGGAAGAAGCACAAAGGAATTGCAAACAAACAATTCATCACTTCCCAGTTCCCATCCAACCCGTCATTATTCATACAGCAACAGATTTGAAATAAGCAATTTGAACAACCTCAAAGTAACACTAAAATAAATGGAATCATTTCATACAGCAACAGATTCAAAATGAGCAATTCGAACAACCACAAGGTAACGTAAAAACTAGACAGGCAGATCAGATCCAATAAGTTATCGAAGTCTCAAGATCCTTCTTTATAAAAATGCCAAGTTGGAATACATACATTGAAAATTTTAAGCACATTAATCTTTCAAAGGGCAATAAAACCTAAAGATAGAAGGTCCCAAAATTTTACTTGCTCTAACACTTGAAATATCAACGACTAGTTTGAGATTGAAGGGTAGTTCTTGTTGTAGTTTGATAAATATTATTAAGATATGTTACCTTGGAAGCAGAGGGGATGGTTTTGAGGGAGATCTCAGTGATGTTGGAGAAAGAGGAAGGCATGAGAAGTTTAATCGGAAGATTTGCGAAGTTCACAACTCTTCTTCCCAATCTACTCCCCATCACAATGATACAAACTACCTACAATAGAAATCTTTTAGCAACAAAAAAAAAATATACAAATGATACAGAGAAATATACTTGAGCAGTAATTGAGCCACACCAAAACATATGGCAAGAAAAGGTCCAAAGTAGACAAAAACGAATGTGCATTGTATATTCAACTATTTGATAAAAAAACAAAAACATGTTAATCAATGGAAAAAATTAATTAAAAAAGAATCAAATTAGTACACTCAATTTTACACATGATACAAGCACATGAACAAATCAAACAACTCAAAAACCAGCAAAAACAAAAATAATTGAATACAAAAACATGAGCTTTCCGCAGCTACAACAGCAAAAAATTATTAAAATAACAAAAGATTACCAATACATGTACAAACAGATTAACAAATCAAACAATTCAAAAAGCAGTAAAAGAAAAAATCACTAAATAAAGCTAAAACCTGAGCTTTCCACAGCTACACTAGCAAAATCATGATTAAAAAGCAATAAAGCCTTACCAATATATGTAGAAACATGTAGAAATAGATGAACAAATCAAACAATCCAAATAACAGAAAAAAGAAAAATCATTGAATAGTTCTGGCTGTTTTGAATATATTCATGGGATATTTTAGACTTTGTTTTCCTTTCCCTCAAATTTCACAAAACTTCCTGCGTAGGGCAGTCAGCTTATCCAATTCACAGGCAAGACGATACAGGGGATCATCTCCGGACTCCGATTGATCCAATCTTCATCATCTTGCTAACGCAAATATAAGATACAGAATTTGGTGACTAACTTCCGAATACTGGTAACCACCAAGGCTTTCCAATTAAAATAATCAAGTCAGTTTCACAGTTGGCTAAAGCAGTCAGTCACTTGACAGAAAGCATTACTCACCAATACAAGTATACAGATACAGCAGGTGAGATAAATTATTAGAAAATGATAACAGGTTGTCATGTTATAGAAAGACTATTAGCAGCAAATCATACTACAAGGCAATCGTTATACTATCTTATTGCCTATTTAGTAAAATAAAATAATCATTATGTTTTCTTGTAACGCATCAGCTTGAAATCAGATGGATTAATCCATAATCATCATTCCACAGGTTCTTTTCATTTGAAAGGATGGAGAATGCAGGCACCAGCTAAACAATCTAAACTTCAGACTGCATATACCCTCATCAAGTCCTCCCAGGTCTACGACATTTGCTGTTTCCAGCACGGGATTTCCTTAAAGGAAAAGGAGTATTATAAAAATTAACAGATAAACCATCTTAAATCGTGTATTAAATAGGTAATCACATACAAACATACATAACAAATTCCCAAGCCAGACATCTGATGGCAAATATTTAGTGAAGTTCTTTTATTGAAGGTAATAATATCTTAGTGTTCAATTAGGGTCAATGCACACAAGAGTTACATAGTATAAGGTAGAATGATGAACACAGCAGTACACTAAAAGGTAACGCTAAAACATAAAATTTCCCCAGCTATAACAGCAAAAAACGATTAAAAATAACAAAAGCTTACCAATAATATATATAGAAACAGATGATACAAACAGATAAGCAAATCAAACAATTCAAAAACCAGAAAAATCAAAAAATCAGGAATACAGCTAAAAAATGAGCAATCCGCAGCAACAACAGCAAAATTATGTTAAAAAAAGCAATAAAATCTTACCAATATATGCAGAAACACGCCAGGAACGTACAAATCTGCAACTTTTCGCAGAAATACAGGAGAGGAAGAGAGGAAAATGAGTAACTATGAAGATACTTTCAGGTTTTAAGAGAGAATCTCCATTGATGAGAAGATTTTTGATCGGGAGAGAAGAAAATGTGTGTTAGGGTTTCAGAGAAAAAAAGGGAATTGGAGAAGATTTGTTTTTTGTTCCGGGTTGGACTTGACGACTTCTTTGGGCCTCTCTAAAGTTTGTCTATAGGCTTGTTTGTTGGTAGGCCCAATAAGAGGAAGTGACATGTATAAACAAGGGAAAATTACTTAAGTGAAGGCCTTTTATTTAATAATTACCATTTTTAAGTATACTTTTAATTTATTACCATTTTTGTCAACTTTTAGCAATAGTTACTTAAAACAATTTTAAAACAAATTTGTTCCTTTTCATGTAATTTTTAAACTAAAGCAAGAAAAGTGTTGCCCATTCACTCATATCCTCTCTCTCTTTTCTTTCTACTCTTCTGTCCGAAAATTTTAGGGTTTTGTTGTTCTTTCTTCCCCATCTTTCAGCACAGAATTCTAATGGAAGAAGAAGGAGGAGCACGAAAATCGCCTAGAAGAAGTCCGCGGATACTTAGTGATGTTGGTACTTCGAATCAGAAAGTTTATAGAAGGAGTCGAAAGAGGGGTCAAGTTTCATCTCCTTCTGATGAAGTTAATGACTGTCCCAATTTTAGTTTGGGAATCTCACAAGAATCGGGTGAGCAAAACAAGGGTGAGCAGAACAAGGAGGAGCTGAACAAG
>JAJOOO010012563.1:0-39823 GCA_029582685.1 Solanum piurae | reverse complement strand
TCACCCTTCTTCTTCCTTGAACTTGAGAGAAATATTTAGAGAGAAAGAACTTGGGATTTGATTTGGGAAAATAATAAGTTAAAGGAATGTTTTAAGACCCAAAACCATTTAAAATCAACCCCACATAATAAACAATTAAAATGAAATTACATAAAAACCCCTCATAGAACCTCATTATAAAGTCAACACAAAGTCATAGGCTCTTGCTTAACCTATCATTTTTCCGAGTCGTTACAAAAAAACATAAATTAAATTGGAGATTCTACCTTGTAAAAATGGAGAATTTAGGAACCCTATGGAGGAAAGGACTTCATAGGTGAATAATATCATACCTTGATGCCAAAAGCTTGAATTTAATGGCGGATTTGGAGGCTTGATCTTGATGCCCTAGATTTCTTCTTCTTCCTTAGAGAGATAAATATTTCAGAGGATGAACTTGATAAACTTTTGGCATTTTTAGGAGAATGAATTCAACTGAGTAATTTGGATGTTAAAAATCATTATATAGGGCTTTGGGTAGAAGGCAAAATGACTTAGTATAGGGTTAAAATGATTAGGGAAAAAAACAAAGAGCCCTTAAAAATAGCTCCCGGACTATAACCTACGGATCACACCTATGGTCTATATGTCCTACTACCAACCTTGTTGGTCGACTGTAGGTGGGGTTCAAATACCTACGACTCGTACACTGAATGACGGGCCATCCTGGCTACCCGTAAAAAGATAATGGGACTTGAAATCTTTGGAATTAATGGACTTGCAACCTACAGCTACACCTATGACCAGTAAGTCAACCCACGGACCGTTGGTGGTTCCATCGGCACTAGCACCAGTTTTCTGAAACCTGCAATTTTCCTTCTTTTCGAATCTGAGGTGTTAAACATTTCCTCGATTTGGTTTCCTTCTAGACTAGCTGGGTTCTTTTGTCGTGGAAGATCATGAGGATGAATATTTTTATCCTTCTCAACCTCCCTATCTCTCCAGTTTCAAACTGTCAAATCTTTCCAACCACTATCTCTTTCCTTGTTCCAACCTTGGTTCCCACCTTGTCTTTTGTAGTTTGGGTAAGAACTCCCCTATAATATTGAACTTTTTCATTGTATAATACATCAAATTTGGCATTCTCTAGGCACTGCTCACTAGTTGTTCCAATCATATTAACTGATTTCAATCCACCTCTCATGACATTATTGGACAACAAATTGATTTAAGTCATCATGTTTTGCCATGTTCTCATCTCATGCATGCTCTTTCTCCAATTTTTCCTTACTCATGCTCAACTTCAAAGAAGACACTTTGTCTTCTCTAGTATGACATGCTCGGTTCAGTTTGGTCATGTCATCAAGCAACAATGATGCTACCTCATATGGTTGTCACCTCAGCCCTCCTTGGGCAAGTTGATCAACCATACCCTTGATGATTGAATCAAGGCTGCAATAGAATTATTGCAACAACAAATGATCTGAAACACTAAGATGAACACAACTCTTACACTCGCAATGATGAACACATGCATGACCCTACCCATAGGCTTGCCCTTATTTTCCAATCAATATTCTTTTCAGCTCACTCAAAATCACAAAGGTCTTTCTAAGGCTTGTAACGGGGTCGAGTGTAAAGGTATGATCATTTTGGCTTAGTGGCTTCTACCTTCTTGAAGTATGGCCTAAAAATTACTTTTTATCCTTCTCTTTAACTTTCTAACATGTTCACAATCCACCATATTGTTCATTTAAGCATAACTCATTGGATACCCATTTTTTTTGCTCCTTTCAACACACTTTATTTCTCACAATTTTCTCTTTTTCAGTCTTTTCCCATTTTCACCTTTTTTTCTTTTCTTTCTCTTTTTTTTTCATGTAAGGGTTCCATCTTTTTTCAAATCACTGCTTCACTGGGGGATTTTTCACACTTCTTTACTTTCCTTCTTTTTAACCACACCCCCAACTTAGGATTTTGGCTTAAGTTGGCTATTCAACTAACCAATACTTCATGAAGGTTATAGGTGATGGGACAAAGAAGTCAAAGTTGTTCAAGTTTCTTCCAAAGAAAAAGATAGGCTGAAAAGGTATACTATCAAATTAGGTTCACTCCTCATAAATTTTGCCTAAGATTATTTCAATTACTTGCTTCAATCAATAAATTGGACTAACGGGAAAGTTCTAGGCGACATCAAGCACGATATTCAAGATAACCTCACCACTCATGGCATTCTATACAATAATAAAAAAAGACTCCACACTTTCTAGCTAGCATGCAATGATCATCACAAAAGATTGACTCGACAATCGGCTAGTCACAACAAGATGCTAGGAGTTCACATATAACCTATGTAAAGAGATTTGCCTCATCGTAGCCGCACATTCATATCGTTTAGTTGAGAGTACTATTCAAGTCATCGGGATTGACCACAACCGACACTCAAACATGCAAGAGAACCGCCACAATCACACACAAAATAGGTGGCTATTTTTTTAATCGGGTTCAAAACCATTTGCACATTAGAAGCAATGGACCATTATGGATCAACAACCAAGATGCATATTAAAAACAATCAACCAATATGGATCAACAACCGAGATATATATAGACACAACATAATATCCAACATTCACAAAACCAAAACCAAGAACAAAATAATATTAACTAAAATAGCCCAATAGAGGTATGAAATACCTCACCCTGCCAAACAAAATACCAGTTGTCCTCAAATCCAAAGATATACTAAAAATAGTCTAAAAAGTAACAGAAATGGAGTAAAGGAAATCATCCTGCCAGGTTAAGCCTGGGTAAAGTTTGCATTTCAGTATCTCTATTTGTCTGGGCATCAGTGCCCGACTCATCAACATCCTTGGCTCCACTAAATCCCATCATCGACGTCTTTTTGAGGGATGCTTGCACAACAGTCTCAACCATGGCACCCTTAAGATCAGCCAGATCATCATATACAACATCATCACGGACACCGAGCTCATCATTTTTAGTCTACGCCTTAGATCAATAGCTACATCATCGGCACTAGCAACATCTCCGATCATAGTAGCTGGAGAAACCTCAGAACAAGGTGGAATATTAGTGCTTAGGACCTCGGGAATCTCCACTGTACCAAACAGCATCGATAAGTCAGTGGACTTCCGCTCGTCCACACTTCTGCACAACCCAACAAGATCGTCCTTCAAGGTTGTCATAGCTTCAGTAGCACCTTGGCTCTGCTCAAAAGCCTCAACCCACACCGTATTGGGATCTAGAGACAACCTATGGATATCAATCAAGTCCCGATACTCCCTCATCTCAGCCCTAATAGAAGCTATGGCAGCAGTAATAGCCCGCTCTATCAACCCCGGCACACCGGCCTCTACCGGGGATACACACACATCAGCAGATTAGGCCAAATGGCCTATCTTATACAACATGGCCTGGGTGATAGGGGTCAGGAGGCAGCAACAGCAACAGAAGAGGAGGGAGGGATGCAACACAAGATATAGGGGTGCCAGAAGTTAAAGGACCAGATATAATTGTAGGTGCACTATCCTGAGGGGGCATGATTACCTCAATCAACAACATATCAACATCAACCTAAGGAGATTTATCCACCGGAGTAGCAGTCTTCATGTCGGCCTCATCTTTGAAGTACTTGGCCTTGATGTGTCGGATGATAGTAGAAGAGGTGGGTGGCACCTCCACATCTGTATTCTCAACTCTGGGAACACAAGCCTTTTTGCACAACTCGATGATCAGCATCGGAAATGAGAGGGAGGTCAGACTCTGCTTGGACCTCATGGCCATCTCTTTCTCAATATGCAGCCCCAAGGTTAACCTCTAGTGATCCATAATCGACCCTAGATAGACCGCCTTTGGATGGTGGAGTATGGACTCATTCTATGAGGGCATGATGGAGCTTCTAATGAACCCGAACCAATATCTGGCAGCAACGTTCAGGTCCTTCCTCTCGATCGGTGCACCTACCTCAATCCACCTCAGAATAGCATCAGAGAGGAGGGGTGCCAGCAACCCTTAAGATCCTCTAGGGTCTTTTTCTTGACTAACTTGGGGTAATCATGCATGAAATCTCAAGAACACCCAAGTACTATATTTATGTCTGAGATGCTGCACTTCACCTTTTGGCCTCGAACCATCACCTCATTAACCGTCTTAAACATGTTGGCCTTCTTCTTTCCTTTAGGAACCAACTCTCTGTATGCTTCATAGAACTCCCAGACCCAAGTAGAAATGTAAGGGTCCCAGGGTTTAGTAAAACCCCCAAATTTGTGGAACTTCAGGGTGTTCCACACATCAGGATATTTGTACACCACACCATCGATGGACAACCCCTTTTCTTCCAAAATTGTCTTAGAACACTCGGCCTTTAATCTATTGAGTGACCGGGAAGAAGGACCCTGAACTGGTGGTGCCTCTACCACCATCTGCTCTGGAACTCCAGTTAGAGATGGAGGAGGCGTAGGAAGCACCGATATGCTAGATGGATCATGCATCGCCTTGGAGCATAGTTCAGCTCTCCTAGCCTGTAGGAGTTGGTCATCTTTCGGCTTAGAAACATACGCTAGAGAACTGTCTTCAGACTGACCCTCACTGTCGGAGGGAGCGAGGTATGTAAAATAGATACCCTCACTACTGTAGCTCTCCTCCGTAGGTGTCAGTTGTGTAGGGCCCTTGCCCTTTCCCTTTCCCCCTCTTGGAGAAAGTTTAGTAGTAGGGGCCCGAGAGGCAGCACCCTCCTTATTTATCATTATTCTACGTGCTCACTTTCTAGGCGGTTGATTTCTTCCTGCTACCTTGGCTCTATCCATTTATGCAACATAAAACAGCATACGTTAGATGAAATTCGAAGAAAAAGCAAAGTATTAAAAATTGCACAAAAAGACTTGCCTAACCATTCGTGAGTCGATAAACCCCTTTTGCGAGCTAGGTCGAGATCACTGAAGATTCTAGAATACAATTACTTAAAAGTAAAAGTAGGTCGGTGATGTCCAGTGCCAGTCGGTGGATTTCCGACCGCATTCGGTGAACTAAAGATGGTTCGCCGAAAGTTATAGAATAATTTAAAGGATTTGGGGAGCAGAAGGGCGATCAAGAAGTACTTTCGGCTAGCACATGCATATCACTAAAAGTTACAAAACTCAAACTCACAAATTAGAGAATTAAAAGGCGATCAAATGGGACATTAGGCGAACAGCCGAACCACTCAGCGAGCTCGACCTACCTTGCCGAGTAGCCCAACATGCCAGATTTGTACCCCTTACTTCAAAATCAAGCTCGCAACCTACAAACATAAAATTAAACTAACAACTCCTGTGATTCCACTAAAGCCCACAAGACCCATGCCCACAGGGTACTTAGACTTCCCCTGATTTGGCCAAAATTTGCCAATTGACGTCTTTTACCCTTAAGAATGACGTCAACCACTCTATCATTGGGCAAAATTCGACAATTAGCACAATTTGGGGTTACTCATACTTCACCCTGATAGACCCACAAAAATTTCAACACAACCTAATAATTTTAACATTCACAGACACGGGAATTCACTATTTAAGGCCAATTAATCATAACTTCAATTAAATACGCGCAAGGAAACTACCACACGATACACAAAACAGTATCAAGCACAGACAACAACTATAAAATGATAATGCATTTGATTAGAACCAATTACAAAGCGGGGTTCGGAAAACCATCCTTGAATGCCAAATATTTTAAAAGCTAGGAAGCAAAAAATCCAAAAACCCTCCCCGAGTCGTAAATCAAACACAAAAAAGTACTAAAATTACAATACGGAATCAAGTAAAAGCGGTTGTGAATGTTTGGAAGTTGAAAAGTATGAAAATTAAGAGATTTTACATTTAAAATGGCTTGGCCTTTTAAAACTCTTCAGTTCGCGCACGCAAGTTGGAGAGCACGACTTACGTCGCCGACCCACTCGGCGATGCGCCAAGTGGTAAGTTAGCCCACCGAGTTATACACAACTCTTATCAAACTAGGTGGTCCCAATGGCAATCTAAGTCGGGCTCGCAGACCAGTTCAGCGAGTCGGTGATTGGACTTTTGGCTCGCCTAGTTGCCATTTTCCAAAAATTTGAACTTTTCAACCTGCATATTTGAACACTCGTAATTCAAATAACAGTAATAAAAACATTAAATCATTTCATTTGCTAGAGTTGCAACATTGCGCTAGTCACATGAAAGACAACATTCCCATTAACAGGAGGTAAACGTATAGCATGACATACGTCTACAAAATTCTGACTATGGTCATGGGGATCCTCATGAGCAGCCCTCCATATAATCCTTTCATTTGCAAAAGTTGTGACATTGCGCTAGTCACGTGGAAAACCCCATTCCCCTCAACAAAAGGTAAACGTATAGCACCAACACCACCCAATTCAATTGGGTAATTGACATCATTCAGATTTACGATGTTATCTTGGTGGCTAAGTTGGCTATCATTGCATCCGTTCACACTCATCTCATCCTTACTTTAAACACAACCAAAAACAAACACAAAACAAGGTAAGTTGATTAAACTACAACACAAGAAGATCACAACATAATTTTCAATAAGAGAATTCTAAACACCACTAATCAGAAGCGGTGCCATTTTGATAAATGCTTAACTACACCCCATCCAATACTAGGTGTAGGCTATCGTAATCTAGTATAAAACCCAACAAAGAGTTGGGATCGAACCCACAGGGAGTGGTACAAGTTTGAGTTTACTTATGAAGTTATAAACATGGTCTAATCAGTTGTAGAAATAAAAATTATCAAAAACATTTAAATCAATCAAAAGGGTGATACGAATGTCAAATGGGGGAATTGGTTTTTCAATTCGACACTAAAATAATTACGAAGACAGGGAAACAATAAGTATAGAGGAATTCATGGGGATGTGATCAATTATAGACTAATTTCTCTATATGGGTAATTGAAATTTACTAACATTTGCAGAATCTCAGTGGGTATGCTAGACTAAAGATGCAATAGCTTTCTCTCAAACAATTATTACGATTCAAGCGAGTTCTCTCGAACCTCGAAAAGATTAACACTATAAATTTCCCAAAACCTTAATTTATCTACTCTCTCGAGCTACATAAGTAGAATCGAGTTTAGGATTCACTCTCTCGAGCTGAACCCACATCAACTCAATAACTACAAATATCAATTGAAAACCTTGGTTCTAAAACCTCTTTCTCAAGCAAACCCAACACACTAAATTAGAATTGCATTTGCAACTAATATTCATAGATTAATACACAACCATCGATTAAACCCACTTTAATTAAGAATTTAAATTAGTAAATAACAATACCCATAAGCTAATTAATATAATAATCATATTATCACAACCCAAGAATTTGGGTTTTAGCCACACATCATAAAAAGGAAGAAACAATTACCAATTATGTTACACATGAACTGGGTAATGGTTTCCAAGTCTCTATAATGATTCAAATCAACTTAATTAAAAATCCAATTAGAAACTCCTCAAAACCAAGCCTCAAAAGCTCTAAATTCTACAATGGAAACTCAGAAAAATTAAATTCAAGACTGGATAGGACTCCACTCTATTTGTACACCTTTCTCTTCTTTTAAATTTCAATTTATAGTTTCTCAAATTTTGGTTGTCGAGGCCATTAGGTGAAGTAAGTCGGCGATGTGCTTGTTGCTCCATTTCATCGCCGGTTTGCCTTGGCTCTTTATCCTCAGTGTTCTGTGCCTTTAGGCGATTAGGATCAAGGTCGGCGATCCGTTCGGCGATCCACCGACTGTCCTTTTCCTTCTCCAAGTAGGTTCATCCCCAGAGCTAGCATGCTGGAACTGTAGGTGAGCTAAAGAGCTACTCAGCGACTCGCCGAATGGTTTTGGCGATAATGCGGAATGCCTTCCTTCAACTTCTTCAGCTTTTTTGCTCCTTTTTGCACTGTAATGTCCTTGCCTTGCTCCTTAGCTTTCTTTGCTGCAAATAAACACTTTAACATCATTTTATAACATAAATTAGGCATTGAGGATACTAAAACTATGAAAACAATGCCCTAAATGATTCGAAACCTCAGACTCATCAGTCACTTATGTCGATTAGTGGCATACTTTAAAATTGCTTACCAAAGCCATGACTGCTCAAGTCAACCATGAGGTTGTAGCTCCTGTAACCCTAAATAAGGGTACGATAGAAATTAGACTGGGACTTCACTTGAATGAATCCTTAAAAATTCCATAGCTCTAAGGTGGACTAGGATTTATAAGAGTTTATTGTTAGGGATTCAAAAGATTTTTTAGATCAAGGGTGTCTCTCTAGTCTAGAGTGCAGACTTGGTTGCTTATCAATTGAAAGGGGTTCCTCATATTTGGTTCAAATAATGGAAGGAAAAAGGGTTGTTGATGCGGGTCATTTGGATTGGGACAAGTTTAAAGCAGCATTCAAGCAAGGCCGAGCACTCTTCTCGAATTTTTGGATGCACTCTCGCTTTAAGTAGCTGTTTTCAAGACCCGGTCAAGGAATTGGATTTTAGATAGATTCTTCCCTCATGAGATGAGAGAGGAAAAGGTCCAAGAGTTTATAATTTTGTGGCAAGTAAATATAAGTGTGAAGGAGTATGCAATGAAGTTCACTCAACTCTACAAGTATGCCCCAGCTATGGTGGTTGATTATAGGGTCGTATGAGTAAGTTTATTTCAAGTTTCTCATAAATGGTTGTGAAAGAGTGTAGAACTACCATGTTGAACAAAGATATGCATATTTCTTGGTTTATGACTTATGTTAAACTAATTGAGTAAGAGAAGATTAAGGAGAGTACTTGGGAGACTAAGAGGGTTTAGACCAATGTTAGTGACTGCTCTCATTAGGGATCCAATTATGGCGGTCGTTCTAAGTTTAAAAAGAGGTATTTAGGCCTGACTACATCTTTTTGTAGTGTTCTGGTGCCAAATTTAAATAAACATAGGATGCCAAACCCTAAGTCTCAGAGTAGTAATTTAAGTGGACGTTCATTCCCCAAATGATAGATGTGTGGAAAGAGCGATATAGGGGAATGTTTTGCCAATACTGGTGGATGTTTTGGTTGTCATAAGAATGGTCATAGGTTGAGGGATTTCCCTTCTATTTCTAGAAGGGGTAGAGATGGTCGATGACAGACTCAACCTAGTGTTTTTTTATGTCGCTCGATTCAATAGGGTACTAATCTAACTCTCGTGGAGGCTAATGTCATAATAGGTTTTATGCACTTTAGAGTCGGCAGATTCACAAGGATTCCCGTAATGTGGTCATAGGTATTTTACAAGTCTTTTAGTTTGATGTTTATGCCTTGTTAAACCGAGGAGCCCGACTTTCCTTGGCGACTCTTTATGTTTCTACGAAAGTTGATGTCAGTCCTAAAATCTAATCAGATACCTTCTCAGTCTCTACTCATGTCGGTGATTCAGTTTTAGCTAAACGAGTTTACACAAGTTTCTCGATCTTAGTTTTTTAGAAAATCACCTCAGTTTATATAGTGGAGCTAGACATGCTTGATTTTAAAGTTATTCTTGGTATGAATTTACTTTATGCTTATTATGCCTTTATTGATGATAGAACTCGAGTTGTTAAGTTTTAGTTTCTAAGCGAACGAGTCATAAATTTGAAGAGTAGAATTTCATCACCTATAGGTCAGTTAATCTCATACCTCAAGGACATAAAGATGATTTCTAGAGGTTTAATCTATCATCTAGTTTGGGTTAGAGATACAAATTCTGAGACCCCTACTCTTGATTTAGTTCCCATTGTGAATGAGTTTCTGGAAGTATTTCCAGATGACCTTCCCAAAATTCCCTCCGTAAAGGAAATTGACTGTGGAACTAACCTTCTGAAAGATACCCAACCTATCTTTATCCTCCTTACAAAATAGCTCCAACTGAGCTTAAGGAGGTTAAATATTAGTTATCAAACCTTTTTTATAAGGGTTTTATTAGATGGAGTATTTCTCCCTTGGTGCTCCAGTTCTCTTTGTCGTAAGAAAGATAGTTCTTTGAGAATATGCATGGATTATTGACATTTTAAAAAGGTCACTACCAAGAATAAGCATCACATCGCAAGGATTGATCACTTTCTTGATCAACTTCAAGTTGCTAGTTTCTTTTCCAAAATTGACCTTAGATCTGACTATCATTAGCTTAAAGTTAAGGAATGTGACATTTTGATGATGACCTTTCGGACTCTATATGATCATTATGATTTTTTGGTTTGGACTAACGAATTCTCTTGCCACTTTTATGGAGTTGATGAACATAGTGTTCAAGAAGTATTTTGATATATTTGTCATCGTGTTTAGTGATTACATCTTGATCCATTTGCAGATCAAGGATGAACATGCTGATTATTTGAGAATTGTCTTGCAAATTCTCAAGAACCATCCATTGTTTTCTATGTTTAGCAAGTGTGAATTATAGTTGAAGTTCGTAGCATTGCATGGTCCTATAGTATTAGGAGAAGGTATTCATGTTGATTCTAAGAATACTAAGACAGTTATAAACTATGCTAGACCTTCCCTCTTAGTTATTAGGAGTTTTTTGGGTTTAGTTGGTTACTATAGACGTTTTGTGGAAGAATTATCCACCATTTCTTCTCTTTTGGCTACATTGACTTAGAAAAAAATGAAATTTTAGCGGTTCGATACTTGTGAGAAGAGTTTTCAGGAGTTCAAGACTTGACTTACTTCAGCCCTAGTTTTGACTTTATCAGAAGGTTTAGATGGTTTTGTTGTGCATTGCGGTGCCTTCATGATTAGTCTTGGTTGTGTGCTTATGCAAAATGGTAAGGTTATGGCATATACTTCTAGGAAACTTATGTTTCATGAGAAGAATTATATGAATCGAAGTTTAAATTTGGTGGTGGTGGTTATTGCCTTAAAGACTTGGAGAGACTATCTTGGGGGTGTTTCATGTGGATGTGTTCACCAATCATAGGATCCTTCAGTATGTGTTTAGGGAAAATGATTTGAATCTTCACTAAAGAAGGTGGCTTGAATTGTTGAAGGATTATGACATGAATGTCCTTTACCATCAGAGTAAGGCAAATATTGTTGCCGATGTTCTTAGTAGATTGTCCATAAACAATGTTGCTCATATTGATGATGAGAAAAAAGAGTTGGTTCATGATATGCATAGATTAGCTCATTTGGTAGTTCATTTGGTCGATTTAGAGGATTGTGAAGTCATTGTCTGAAATAGGTTAGAATCCCTTCTTGTGTTGGATGTTAAGGCAAAACATGATAATCAGGATCTAACTTATGTTGAGTTGAACAAAGTTGTTCTCAAAAAAGTTGTCGATGCTTTCTCCCAATGAGGAGATGGTATGCTTCGTTACCAAGGTTGATTGTGTGTTCCAAATGTTGACGAGTTGAAGTAACACATACTCTGCGAAGCTCATAGTTCTCGGTATTCTATTCAATTGGGAGCTACTAAGATATACCATGATCTATGAGAAGTCTAGTGGTGGAATGGGATGAAGAAGGATATTGCATAATTTGTGACAAAGTTCTTAATCATCAATAAGTGAAAGTTAAGCATCAGAAACCAAACAGTAAGACTCATGAATAAGTTGATGCATTTTCTTCCAACTAGGATGTCCTATTCAACCAAGGATTATGTTATACTATACTTTCAAGAAATGGTTTACTAGGATAGTGCGTCTTTATTCATCATTTCAGACATAGGTACCTAATTCACTTCTCAATTTTGGAGATCGTTTCAAAAACGTCTTGGTGCTCAAGTTAAAATTAACATATTTTTCAAAATCGAGAAAATGGTCAGCCTGCATGGACTATTCAAACTTTGGAGGATATGTTGAGAGCTTGTGTGATTGACTTAAAGGTAATTGGGATGATCATTTAACTTTTATTGAGTCAGCTTATGATAATAGTTGTAACTCGAGTATTCAGATGGTTCCATCTTTGGCTCTCTATGGTAGGAGGTGTAGGTCTTGTATTGGTTTATTTTAAATTAGTTTGTTTGCCTTATTAGGGCCCGATTTATTCCTTGAGGATATAGAAAAAGGTTCGACTAATCAGGTATAGGTTGAGAACGACTTAGAGTAGACATAAATCTTATGCGAAGGCCAAGAGGTTAGAGCTTGAGGTTTTCATTGATGATTGGGTTTAGTAGAAAATATCGCCCATGAAGGGTGTTGTGAAGTTTTGTATGAAAGGGAAGCCTAGTCCCTAAGGCCCCTACAAAATTTTGCGGTATTTCGATAATGTGGGTTATGAGTTGGATTTGCCTTCAGATTTAACATCAATGCATTCGGTATTTCATGTGTCTCTTTTGAAGAAATGCATTACTGACCCAACATAGGTTGTACCTTTAGAAAGAGTTAGTGTGAAAGAATGTCTCTCTTATGAAGAGGTCCCTATTGAGAATCTTGATCGTCAGGTTCGTAAGTTGAAGAATAAAGAAGTTGGTTCAATAAAGGTCCTTTGGAGGAATCAATTAGTTGAGGGTGATACTTGTTAGGCTGAAGCCGATATGATGTCAAAGTACACCCATTTCTTTCCTTCCGATTTCATTCAACTTGAGGTATTAGTTCCTCCTATGTACTCTTTATATTCATGCGTTTCAGCTATTCTCAGGTTTTATATGCATGCATGATTATGAAATAGTTTTTAACTTCATGTTTTATTACAGAGTTAGTCACTCCTTCAATTTAAATTTTTTATGTATTTTTGCATTCATGTTTGGATGTTAGATCTTTCCATTCTCTTTCCGTGCTAAGTTGAATCTTATTCAAGGATGAATGTTCCCATGGGAAGATATTTTAACTCCTCGTAAGTGTAAAGGAGTGTGCATTTAAAAGTGCAGGAGATATTGTTGAAGTCTGAAACTTTTATCCTTCACGAAAGGGGTTCATCAACCGTATAGACTTTCACGGCCTATGGAATCCTCTAATCGAGAGGATCTCAGGATATGAAATCCCAAGTAAAGGACCACATACTCTTATAAGGACCGTGAAAGGATTTACGGCTTGTAGACTATCACATAGACCGATCTATAGAAAGTTGGTTTTTGGGCTTGACTAGAATGACTAGGTGCACGACTCGTGGATGAGTCCACAGACTGTGGATGGGTCCATAGACAACACCACTAAGATTCAGTGCCTTGGGAATAAGGATAATCATGCAGGAGGTTTGTACAACTGTGTACGGATCCATGGACTTTAGACCTAGCTATGGATGGAATGTTCTAAAACCTGGAATTTTCATGATTTGATAGGACATATGGGTCCACGAACCGTTGAAGAATTTATGGTCAGTGGAACATACCCGTGAAGGCTAATTGACAGTCTTTAGTTAGGGTACTTGGGTCTTTTCCTAGCCTTTAAACTCTTAATTTACGCTATTTTGGGCCTATTATGAAAACTTTAAGGGGTTTTTAATCACCTTAGCCCCCATTCCCTCTCATCTACTTAAATGAAATTCTTCTTCTTTAAGTTCTCTCTCTCAAACAAGCTTGGGTTCTGAGGATTTCAAGCCTCCATTGATGATTTCACCTTGGGTTTCATCAAGATATGTGGGAACTTGATCAATGGGTTCTTCTTCACCCATTAAGTCCAAAAGAAACCTCAATTTCTCATTTAAGATTCTACCCAAATTCTAGCGTTTCATGATTTTCTTATGGTTCTATAAAATCTAAGGTTATTCTTCATGACTAATCTTATTAAACATGATTTGATCAAATTTCAATGTTTTATTGATATATTCATGAACCCATTCTATGCAAGTATTTTATGTTCATGAACAAAGTTATTTCAATATGCATGCATTACGTATGAAGAATTTCATGAATCAATGATGATTTCGGATAAAGTATTAATACATTTATATGAAAATATGATACTTTCAATTAAAATTTCTCTCATTATGATTGCATATCATGATTTAGAAGTGTCTCTCAAGACTATGTTAGTATCATGATTTTAAAGAGCTATCTTATCAGTATCATATTTCCATGAATAATTAAATATTACTAAATTCTTACTATTCCTTTGAGTATGCTCATGCATGTTTTCTATTGGGAGATTACTTAAAATAGAGTTAGACTTGTGGAAATTACCTAAGTCCTAGAATTATGTGCCAGTAGGACTTTGTATTAATTGACATTAGCTAGTGGGTCTCCCTAAGCTCATGATAATGGTTATTACCTTGGCAAGTAGGACATTATCTTTTTGGCGTGGAGTAGTACACTGAACTCCGTGTTATAGCTCACAGTGTTTATGTTAGTTAAACAATATCTCCCACATATGTTATGATTATGATTTTCAAGAATATTGCATTGACCTTGTACTATGTTTTAAAAATCAGATTATAAGTTTTCATGTCATGCTCACTTGGTCATTGCATGATCATGACTTCAGACTTATCATGTTATTATGTAATGTTTATTCATTTCCTATTACTCAGTACATTCTGAGTACTATCCACATACTTTTCTACCTATATTATTTTATAATATAGGTTTTGTGCACATTCTATACGCCACAGTTAGTACATGATTCTATTAGCCTAGCACTACTTTGGTGAGTCCTTATGGTTCAGGGACATGCCATCTATGTTTTCATATGTTTATATCAACCTTCACTTTTTAGTTTTAGATGTTCGAGAGAGCAAGGGCATGTCCTAGCGACTCACTTATAATTATAGGCTATTTCAGACATTAGTGCTTTTGACTATGAAGGTTTGTGTCTCCATATTACGTTGAGATAGTCATTTTAGACTTTTAATCCGCTATTCGTGTAATTTCAGTTGTGCACATTATCTTAGTGTTATGTTATATCGTGTGGTTAGCTCAGGGTCTCTCAAGACTATAGGTACCATGTCACATCTAGGGGTTAGTCTTGGGTCGTGACACTTTTGACCACCAAAGGCTCCTGTAACTTTCATGGATTTGATGAATAGGGTGTTCAAATAATATTTGGATATGTTCTTCATTGTTGTCATAGCTGAAATTTTGATCTATTCTTGGAGTGAGGGTAAACACGCAGACCATTTGTGGATTATCTTGTAGATTATTAAGGACCTTATGGTGTCCGATGAGTTCAACAAGTGTGAATTTTTAGTTGAGGTCTGTAGTGTTCCTTGGCCATATATTTCTAATAGAAGCCATTTAAGTTAATTTGAGGAAGACTGAAGAAGTTAAGAACTAGCCTAAACTTCTTTCTCCCTAAGATATTAGGAGTTTCTAAGGTTTAGTTTGTTACCACAAAAAGGTTCGTTGAATGGGCTTCCTATAGATTCTCCCTTGACAAGTTTTACTTAGAAGAAATTGAAATTTTAGTGGTCCTAAGATCATGAGAAGAGCGTTCAGGATTTGAAGACTCGACTTACTTCAGCCCTAGTTTTGACCCTACTAGAAGGTTCAAATGGTTTTGTGGTGTATTATGATGCCTATATAATTTTCCTAGATTGTGTAACATGGTAAGGTTATAGCTTAAGATTCTAGGAAAATCAATGTTCATGAGAACATTTACCTGACTCACGATTTAGAGTTAGCAGTGGTAGTGTTTGCCTTGAAGAGTTGAAGAAATTAACTATATGGTGTTCATGTGAATGTGTTCACTACTCATAGGAGTATTCAGTATGTGTTCAAGTAGAAGGACTTAAATCTTCATTAAAGGAGATGGCTTTAGTATTTGAAGGATTATGACATAAGTGTCATTTACCATTAGGGTAAAGCAAATGTGGTGGTAGATGCTCTCAGTAGATCATCCATGAACGTTGTTGCTCACATTTAGGATGAGAAAAAAGAGTTAGTTAGTGATGTTCACATACTTGATCGTATGGGAGTTCGTTTGCTAGATCTAGATAATGGTGGAGTTATTGTTCAGAATGGACCAGAATCATCTCTCGTATTGGATAGTAAGGCAAAACAACATAATGATCCGATTTAGGTTGAATAAATGCATAGGGGACCATTATTTTGTTGCGGCATGCTCCTCAGATTTATAGATTCGTAGGGGGCCTCAAGTTGACTGATAATGAAAAAGGCTTGTGAAACATTTCAAAAGGTTGCCCATCTATATAGCATAGCTGAAAGCGGACAAAAAGGGTTGTTCCCATAGCGTTACGTAGGCTGAAGAAAATCTCTCTTGAGAAAGCTATTGAGGCTTTCTCCCAAGAGGGAGATGGTGTGCTCTTATCATGGTCGGTTACATACATATTCATGAGTGATAACGCTAAACTACACTTCATCCAATTCTAAGTGTAGGCGGTCTCTAACAAGTATAAACCCAACAAAGAGTTGGGGTCGATCCCACAAGGAGTGATATGGTAGAGACATCAATTATGAAGTAAAAACGTGTCCTAATCATTTGTAGAAGTGCATGATTCGTAACTTGAAATTAAATAACGAAGTTTCAATGATTAATATCAAATGGGGGAATTAGTAACCAATTTACGGTAAAGAAAACTTAACACAGGAAGTAAACAAGTGGAGATCGGACCTTAGAAATGTGATCAGTCTAATGCTAATTTCGCGTAATGGGTAATTACTAATTCCTTAGAAATGTTGAATCTCAATGGGTAGGCTAGGTTTTGATTACAATAGATATCTCTCGATCAAGTATCATGTTTCGAGAGATTTCTCTTGAACCTCAACAATCTTTACACTACCGAACAACCCAATTCCTTAATTAACCCACTCTTTCAAGCTGGGTTTGTAAAGACGCAATCAAACACACTTTCTCAAGCTAGATTTTAACGACGAAATCAATACAACTAGCAATCAATCATTCTACTATATCACCTCTTTCTCAAGCAAGCATAGAGAGCTAAACTAGAATTGAATTTGCAACTTCAATTCATCAATTAAAACATGAACAAATAATTGAACCCACTTCAAAACAACATTAAAATAAGCAACTAACAACACACATTATCTAATTAATGCATTTGACTACATGATCACACCCCTAAGTTTATGGGTTTTAGCTAAGCATGGTGAAAAGCATGAAATAATTATCAACAATGTTTTCCATCGGGTTTGTGAACGACCTACAATCCCCAAAAGTTGAAATCGAGGCTAAATACATACAATCTCCAAGTCTAAATCCCTAACTCTACTAAGAATTTTAAACAATGTTCAAAATGTAAAAACTCTCAAAAACCCAGAAGTAAACAGTGTGGGAACTCCTTTTCTTCTTTAAAAAAATGTATTTATACTTTCCCAAAACCCCAGAACGGAGTCAACTCAACGAAGTAAGTCCGGATTGCCGACCCATTCTGTGATCCACCAAGTTGCTCTTGTTCTCGCCTTTCGGCTTGGTTCCTCTATCAAAATGTTCTGAAAATTTTGGCGAACTTGATCGTTGTCATCGATCCATTCAGTGCGTCGCTGAATCACCTTTTTGTTTGCCAATTTGATTTGGCTCATGGACTACTTAGCTGGAACTCTAGGCGAGCTAGAGGCCCACTCAGTGAGTCACTGAGTGGATTTTGCGAGCTCTAGCTCCTCTTTTCTTCAGTTTTTCCAACTTTTTCGCTCTTTTCCACATTGTAGTGCCCTTGCCTCACTCTTAAACCTTGATTGCTTCATATAAACATATTAACATGAGTTATGAGTGAAAAATAGGCATTGAGGACACTAAATCATTGAATAACAAGACCTAAATGAGTTGAAACCACGGACTTATCAATGGGTTGAGGCAATAGGTACTATCACAAGCTCACAATTCTTGATATTTTATTCACCTAGGATCTACTAAGATGTACCATGAACTATGAGAAGTGTATGGGTGGAATGGGTAAGAAGAATATTGCAGAATGTTTGGCTAAGTATCAAAATTGCCAACAAGTTCAAGTTCAGCATTAGAAACTAGACAGTATGACTCAAGATATAGGTATTCCTACTTGTAAGTGAGAAGATTTAAATATGGACTTCATCACATCTTTGCGTCACACGCATTGCCAACATTACTCTATTTTAGTGGTTTTAGACCGAGTGGCTTAGTCAATGCACTTCTTTCCAGGTAAGACTTCTTATTTAGCTAATAATTATGCTAGAATTTACATTCGGAAGTTTGCTATTTAGTGTGAGAACTCATTTTCTTCTTTCAAAGATTGTATTTATATGTTCCTAAGAACTCTTAATGGAGTCAACTCAATGAAGTAAGTCAGGATCTTTGACCCTTTTGGTGATCCGCCGAGTTGCTCTTCTTCTCGCTTTTCAACTTGGTTCCTCCATCAAAATGGTCTGAAGCTTTTGGCGATTATGATCATTATCGCTGATCCATTGGGCGCGTCGCTGAATCACCTTTTTGCTCGCCAAGTTGGTTTTGTTCATGAACTACTTAGCTGGAACTTTAGGCAAGTTGGAGGCCCACTCGGTGAGTCAATGAGTGGCTTTTGCGAGCTCTAGCTCCTCTTTTCTTCAGTTTTCCAACTTTTTCACCCTTTTTCACATTGTAGTGCCCTTGCCTCACTCTTAAACCTTCATTGCTTCATATAAACATACTAACATCAGTTATAAGTGAAAAATAGGCATTGAGGACACTAAATCATTGAATAACAAGACCTAAATCAGTCAAAATTACCGACTTATCAATGGTTTGAGGCAATAGGTGCTATAACATGCTCACAATTCTTGATATTTTATTTACCTAGGAGCTTCTAAGATGTACCATGAACTAGGAGAAGTGTATTGATGGAATGGGTAAAGAAGGATATTGCAGAATATGTGGTTAAGTATCCAAATTGCCAATAAGTTCAAATTCAGCATTAGAAACTAGACAGTATGACTCAAGATATATGTATTCCTACTTGTAAGTGAGAAGATTTAAATATGGACTTCATCACATCTTTGCCTCACACGCATTGCCAGCATTACTCTATTTCAGTGGTTTTAGACCGAATGGCTTAGTCAATGCACTTTTTTCTTGTTAAGACTACTTATTTAGCTAAAAAATATGCTAGAATTTACATTTCAAAGTTTGCTAAATTGTATGGTGTCCCATTGTCCATTGTTTCAAATAGGGGTACTTAGTTCACCACTGAGTTTTGGAGATCGTTCTTTAAATGTCTTGGTAATCAGGTTACGCATAGCACAACTTTTCACCCGCAAATTTTGATGCGTCCAAACTTACACTTCAATTAAGAAGTGTAAATAGTCGAAGGCAATTACAGAACTCAACAAGAGGTCGATACCATAGGGAAATATAGAAGAAACAAGTCTAGTAGCTCTTATGTTCAGTTGTGGTTGATATTCCCAAAAATAAAAATAGAAGCGGAAAGTAAATTAGGTGTTGATTTAACGTTCAAGTGACTAATAGTAACTAGCATTCAATTTTAACAGTAGCATGCCATAGTTCCAGAGTTTTGATTATTAATTAGAATAAACCAAGATTGTAGTCCCTATGACATATGGACCACAACTTAGATTTAGAAAAAATAGTAGTCTTTTGGTACAGTGCATGCATTATCCGACAAGTTATTACACCTAAATACTTTTCAGCCCTATTAGGTGAATATCACTCATCTCCTCACGGTGTTAGAGTGTTCACGTCTTAACCCCTTTTTACTCGATAAGAAAACTATTCGCAAAAAAATTGATATGTCAAAAATTACATTTCAATTAAGAAAAATAAATGGTCGAAGTCAATTATAGAACTAAACAAGAGTAGAGGTCGATCCCACTAGAAATTATAGAAGAAACACAGTCCATTATGACCTAAACGGTTCATGGAAAGATAGGACGACTAACCATATAAAAATAGGCCCAAAGGCTGGCACATGTTTACAGTAGGGTTTTGATAACACTCAAATTTACTCTTTAAAACCAATTAAAAGAGACAACGGTCGTCGTCAATAAAAATATATGTCTAAGAGTTGAGGTCAAATCCCACAAAGAATTGTATATCGTAGAGAATTCTATCAATAAATTTTGGTTTGTAAAATCATTCATTTGTAATTGTAAAAACTAGTGGGTGGATGATTCCACCAATTTGACAAAAAGATTTGATTATCAAAGGTCAAAATTAAACTAGAATTTTAGAAAATTCAAGAAGTAACAAGAAAATCTAGGGTTGTGGGGATTGAAAATCAATGTCACATAAGGGTAATTGTGTTGCTCTATAGTAATGAACATTCACGAATAGGCGAGGTCATCTTGAATGACGCTAATCTTCTTTTGATCTCATAAAATTGTTGCATAGAATCTCCTTTTAGTGTCATCTATATGCTATATTAAACAACCCAATACCTTAATTTGTTCTCTCTTTCGAGTTATACATAAAACAAATGGATCCAACCAAAAACCTCTATTTCTAAGAAAGTTATAGACATTAAACCTAAATTTCTAGTATCAGACTAATTACTCACTCAAATCAATCTCTTTCGAGCATCAACCAGAGAACGGAGGTAGGGATTAAGTTTGCAACTTTAACCCATAAGTTAACCCCATGCTAATTAGCCCAAATGCATGTATGAACAACAACAAAATAGAGCATAACACAATATCAACTATATTAAATCAACACCCAACCCATAATTGCACCCCTAGATCTTGGGGTTTTAGCCACCTATCACAAAAGGCAAAGAAATTATATCTTTAATGAAAGCAACCATCAGTAATATAATATTAAGCAATTACAAGCAAACCCCCATTGAATTGAAATTAAATATGTTAATTTCAAGAACAAAGTTTAAAACCACAAAAACTAAAAAGTACACCAAATCTATTGCTACTCATATGTTTACTAGTTTTTATTTCTCCTTTGGGCTATTTATAGTTTTCATAAATTTAATATGATACCCATTAGGCGACATTAGTGTCACGACCCAAAGTAGCCCCTAGGCGTAACATGGCGTATAAGACCCCCGAGAGGCCCATACAAACCACTTAGCTTTCATCATACAAGATAATAGAATAAAAAGATTTAAAAGACAGTTTCAATGTATGCCAAATTTTTTTTAGAAAAGTGGAAATCCAAACATCGTCTCAGAGCCATCTAGTACATAAGAGTTTATTGGGAATAGCCCATACATCAAGTTCAAAAGTTATAAGGTAAATACAAAAAAGGAAATCAAGCTCGGTCCTCGAGTGATGAGGATTCACCAATCTTCAAACTTCTATTTGAGATTCCTAGCCACAAAAGTGTGAATATGTAAGATCACACCCTACATTTGGGGAAATGTAGGCAAGAGTATGCGTTAGTACAAAATATGTACCAAGTATGATAGCCATGCGTAAAACATTTGAAAACATGCTTAAAAAGAGATATATTTCATGGTATGCAACGACCAAGCTAAAACGTGAAATGAGGGGTTAAATACATGAATCATAAAACAGGGTCAATGCAAATAGACATCCTCTTAAAATGCATAGGAGATACTTCTTGAAGTAACCTTAGTTCAACATAGCTTGCTTGTGGGAAGTAGCCTTAACCAACATATAAGCCCATGTGAGCTATTAACATGGAATATCGTGTGTTCCAAACCGAAAAGGGGTTGTCCCACTTGCCAAGTTAAGGACCATGAACTTCTAGCTTATGTCGATCCAGTGGCTAATGTCTATCTAGACAATCCTATGTTGGCACATAGTTTATGGGAAACGGGTAATCACCACTTGTCCACTCGATACTAAGCTTAACTTCCATGGAATAGTCCTCAATCATATTCATCTTATCTTTTAAAAGAACATGGGTAAACACCTCTTGTCCTTACATCAAGTGACATGGCTAATCGCCACTTGTCTTTCAATAGAGAATATGGGTAATTGCCTTTTGCCTCAACATTTGAATAGCTCCTTAACATTGGTTCATTTTAGGTGAGAAAGCCTTTAAACCTTAAGAACCCCTTTTTATCTAAGATTATCCTTTCATAATCATGCTTTAATGTGTATGTAGAAAATCTTTTCAACAACATCATTGATACTTCACTCTCAAATCCCCTTAAAGCAATTATATCAATTTCATAAGAACATGCATAATTCCATGATTCACCTTTCATAGTTCAACAACCCACTTTCAATCATAATTATCTAGAAAACATGAGTTAGACATGGGTTCATGGGAATTCATGATAAATTCATTAAATTATATCAATTCATGCATAAAAGTTCATAAATCAATTAAGTCAATCAACATTTAAAGGAATTCATGACATGGAAGAGAACCCTAACTCAATTGGGGAATTCTATCTTTGTAAACTGAAGAATTCAGCAACTCCATGGAGGAAATGTATCCAAGGATAAAGAATATCATACCTAAATGCCAAATCTTGCCTTAAATGGTGGAATTGGAGATTTTACTTTAAAACCCTAGATTTCTTCTTCAACTTCTAGAGAGAGAAATATTTGATAGGAAGACTTGTTCTTCTTTTAGGAATTGTAGAGAATGATTTCAACTAGGAAAATTTAGGGACTAAAACACCTATATACAGGTTTTGATGAAGGGTAAAACTACATAGTATTAGGCTAGAATAATTACGAAAAGGCCCAATAGCTCTTCTTAAAATAATTGTCGACACCATCAACGTGAGGACCTACGGTCCGGGGTTTCACCAACGGACCATCCTGGTCGGCCATTTTTTGGTATCATAGACTCAATTATTGAACCACGAACGATGGACCCCTTCCTACGGAGCGTGGTTCAGACGGTGGGCCATGGATCGCGGCCGTCGTTCTTTACATGTGACTTTGGAATCTCTTTAAGTCTAGGACTCACCTACAAAATGTATCTACGGATCGTGGATTGGATGACGGACTGTACTGGTGAACCATATTTAAGTACTAGAACTTGAAAACTTTTGAAAACATAATTAGCCATCCACGAACCAGACATACGATCCCTGTATCAGACCACAGTCTGTGGGTGACTCCGTCGGACTAGCACCAAATTCTTTCAAAACCTACAAATCTCTACCCTTTCCAAATCCGATGTGTTACAATATCTCCCCCTTGGGAACATTCGTCCTCGAATGAATTTTAAGACATCATAAGGAAGGTAGAAACTTAATCTAACAACCTATCATGCATGCAACTACATAAATGCACATATCCAAGGATGAAACATTGACTCCATGCTCAAGCATGTTCTAAACATCATATCAGGAAGTCTATATGCAACTCATACTCAAATGCACATAAATAAGTAGAAATCAATCAAATAAACTCATTTTCTAAAAATTGAAGCTTTTCATGAACCATGCAAAATGAGGATATCATGGGAATATCTAGAACACATGACACCTAAAGAGTAAACAATATGGAGCTAAATACCTCAAGCTTGAGTAGGATTGGAAGTAAATAGATGAGGATACCAAGACTTCATATCGGCTTTGGCCTCCCAAGTAGCACCCTCAACTAACTGATTGTTCCACAGAACTTTCGCGGACGCAACTTCTTTATTTCTGATCTTTTTAACTTGTCGGTCTAAAATCTCAACCAGAACTTCCTCATAAGAAAGATTCTCCTTAACTCCCAACCCTACTGAGGGAACTACTGATGTTGGATCTCCAACACATTTATTTAACGAGGAGACATGGAAAACTTGATGCACCAATGCCAAATCATTTGGCAACTCAAGTTCATAAGCAGTCATGACCCAGGGGTACCCTCTAGATGTAACAAGGCGTACAAGATCAAGAGAGGCCTCATACAAGCCACTTAGCTTTCATAACATAAGATAATAGAATTGAGTAGATATTTAAAACATTTTCAACAACATCAAAGTTTCATAACAAAAAACGGAAGTCTATTAAACTTTGTCTCAAAACCATCTAAAACATTAATATTTTGGGACACAGTCGATACAACAATGTTTAAAACTTAAAACAAAAGAACATAAGTTAAATGATGGCAATATCCTTGAATGCTATGAGCACTCACCAATCATCAAGTCTTGCATCTACTAAGATCCTAGCCACAGGGATGAGAGTCTAGATCGTCGGATCCTACATTTGGATGAGAAATGTAGGCAAGAGTATGAGTTAGAACAAACATGTACTAAATATGATAGCTTGCATAAACATCAAAATAAGCATATGAGTTAAACAACATAATTCATAAATCATGATCAATGCAAGTGAACATCATCTTGAGACATACTTACAATACTTCCTTGAAGTAACCTTGTTTCATCATAACTATGCTATATTCATGTGAGAAGTTGTCAATTCTTAGTTATTCTCATTACTCATGGAAGGCGTGTCGTCTTGCCAATCCAAGCTAAGTCATTGTCCATGGAAGAACACCTCATCATTCACATCCAAGGTACCATGGAAATGTATCATCTCACCAATCCAAGCTACCATGAAGAGGTATCATCTCTTTACCAATTAACTCTACGATAAAGAGGTATCATCTCCTTACCAATTCTACTACAATGAAGAGGTATCATTTCCTTACCAATTCAAGCTACCATGAAGAGGTATCATCTCCTTACCAATTCAAGATACCATGAAGAGGTATCATCTCCTAACCAATTCAAGCTACCATGGAGGTATCATATTAAGAATCCAAGCTATCCATGGAGGTATCACATTACCAATCCAAGCTAGGTGTTATTATCATAATAAATTCTTAGATTCATTTAAGTTGAGAATGTATTTCAGGCTATGATTATTCAATGTGAGAAAACATTTCACATTCATACATTCATAAAGGAAATCATGTGGGAATAATCCCTTCCACAAAGATTATATCAACAATCAACAATAATACATGGGCTTCACTCAAAGCCATTCATATCATAATTTGTAATAAATGCCTCAATCTTAAGACAATTCTTAATGTACCTCATCAACCCTACAAGAATACATCTAAACCCACAAATTCTCCTTTCAAGGCATAAAACTCATTTACATCAATTTCATCTTTCTAGACATGGGTTAGGCATGGGTACATTCAAATTCATCCTAAAACGTGTAATCCTATCAATTAATGCATAAACAATCATAACCCAATCATTTGGATCAACCTTCCTTAATACCCACAACTTTAGAGAAAACCTTAACTCAAATTGGGGAATTTCTACTTTTCAATTGGGGAATCATAGGGACTCCATGGGAGAAAGGATTCCATGGATGAAAAGTCATCATACGTTGATAACAAGCCCACAAATGCTTGAGGAATGGAGACTTGACCTTGATCCTAGCTCCAACTCTTTCTTCTTCTTCAAGTTCTAGAGAGAGAAATATTTGAGAGGAAGACTTTGGGATTTCTTTTCGGTTTTGGAAATAATGACTTGAATGGGTGAGTTTTGGGGTTAAAATCACTTCTATAAGGGTCCTAGGCTTGGGTAAAACAATGTACCTTTGATTTAATTAAAACAGGAAAAGACCCATTTAGCCCCTAACTTACAGTGGATTGCCTAACCTTCACGTGAGGCTCCACGAGCCGTAGTGGCTCACACGGACTGTGGTGGCAATCATGGTCCTTGACCAGTGGCTTTTATAGCCACCACTACACCCCTAAACGCCTAACTCTTTTCCACGACCCCTCCCACGACCCGTGGTGGACTTCATAAGCCATCTAGGGGCTCGTGGGGAGGGTCTCATTTTGGCAGCCTCCTCAATGCCTCACCTACACGAGTGTCACCACAACCTGTGGTGACCACCACGCGCCATCTTGGTGCTTGTGGGAGGTGACCTTCCCTTAGTAACTCATTGACTAGGTCCATGGGCACCACCACGAACCGTGGCGCCTTTCACAACCCGTGTCGACCTTCGTGGAGGGTGCCAAGATCAATTTCTCTAGACCTTGACTTGGTACTTAGCCCCTGGCTTAGTCTAATAGATTTTGAGGTGTTACATTATTTCCCTCTTGGGATCAATCGTCCTCGAATGGAATTTCTAGACACCTTTCGAAAGAAAAGACTCAATACTAGCAGCCCATCACGCATGCAACTCATCTAATGAACAAATCACGGAGGAATCATCGACTCCAAACTAACATACTCAATGCACCACAAGGAAGGTAGGAACTAGATCAAGCAACACAATATGCATGAAACTTCAAAACTACTCATGTCCAAGGAGGAACTACCATCTCCAAGATAAAAACATTTTCAACACAATCTCATGAAGCCTATATGCAATCTATACTCAAAACATATATCCAAGGAGCAATTCTCAACTCCAAGCTACGGCATGTTCATCAATTCATATCATGAAGTGTATATGCAAATCATACTTGATCAATGAACTACAACATAAGGAAAATCAATCACTTAAACTCATTTTTCTTGAAACACAAGTTTTCATGAATATGCAACACATAAGGAAATCATGCGAATATCTAAAACACATATGACTTCAAACAAAGAGCAAACCATGAGGAACTCATTAGCTCAAGCTAGAGTAGGAGTAGAAGGAAAAAGATGAAGATATCGTGACATCATATCGGCCTCAGCTCCCAAGTAGCACCTTCAACTAAATGATTCCTCCACAATACTTTTACAAAAGAAACTTTTTTGTTTCTTAACTACTTAACTTTCCGTTCTAAAATCTCAACCGGAACTTCCTCGTAAGAAAGACTTTCTTCGAATCCTAAACATTCTAAGGCAACTATAGATGTCGGATCTCCAACACACTTTTTCAACATAGAGACATGGAAAACCGGATGCACAGATACCAAATCATTAAGAAAATCAAGCTCATAATCAACCTTACCAACACGTCTCAAAATTTGATATGGGCCTACATAACGGGGACTAATCTTTCCTTTCTTACCAAACCTCATTACGCCCTTCATGGGCTAGATTTTCAAGTAAACCCAATCATCCACATCAAACTCAAGATCTATTTTTCTAACATCGGCATATGACTTTTGTCAACTTTAGGCTGTTCTCAACCTCTCTCTAATAAGTCGGACTTTCTATGTAGCCTCTGAACTAACTCGGGTCCTATCAAGGCAACTTCACCCACCTCAAACCAACCTATAGGAAATCTACACCTCCTATCATAGAGAGCATTAAATGGATCCATACCAATACTCGAATGGTAGTTATTAATATAAGCACACTCAATCAATGGAAATTTATCATCCCAATTTCCCTTGAAATCAATGACACATGCTCTCAACATATCTTCAAAAGTTTGGATAGTTCATTCCGCTTGCCCATCGGTTTATGGATGAAAAGATGTGCTAAGCTTAACTTTAGTGCCAAGACCCTTTTCGATGAACTTCCAATACTGAGAAGTAAATTGTGTACCTCTATCGTAGATAATGGACAAGGGTACTCTGTGCAACCTTAGCATTTCCCTGAAATACAACTTAGCATAGTCCTTTTACGAATATGAAACTTTGACGAGAATGAAATTGGTTGATTTCGTCATTCAGTCTACTGTAACCCAAATCGAATCATATTGTCGCCGTGTGCGCGAGGCAACCCAACTATGAAGTAAATATTTAAATCTTCCCACTTCCTAGTAGGAATGGTAATATCTTGTGATAAACCTCCCGGTTTCTGATGCTCAACTTTAAATTTTTGGCAATTAGGACACTTAGCGACAAATCCGGTAATATCGTTATTCATCCCATTCCACCAATAGACCTCCCACAAGTCACGGTACATCCTTGTGGATCTCGGGTGAATGGAATATCAAGAACTATGGGCTTCAGTCAAGATTTGTTCCCTTAAGTCATCAACATTTGGAACACACAAAGGACCTCGATATCTAAATACTCCATCTCCCCCTTGGGAGAAAGCCTCAACGGACTTTCTAAGTACCTTTTCTTTAAATTCTACCAAAATTGGATCAAGACCTTGCTTTTCCTTCACATCCATCACAAAAGATGATTCTGAAACATTATGAACCATAACACCACCCTTGGTGGAGTCCATCAACCAAACACCCAATCGGGCCAATCTATGTACATCTCATACCAATTCTTTCTTATCTTCATCTATATGGGAAACACTACCCATTGATAATTAGCTTAGGGCATCCACCACCATATTTGCCTTACCAGGGTGATATAGGATACTCATATCATAATCCTTGAGTAACTCAAGCCACCTTCTTTGGCGATGATTAAGATCTTTCTGATTGAACCCATATTGTAGGCTCATGTGGTCGGTAAGCACATCTACATGCACAACATACAAATAATGCCTCCAAATCTTTATGGCAAATACCACAACCGCTAATACAAGATCATGGGTAGGATAATTCTTCTCATGTACCTTAAGTTGCCTTAAAGCATAGGCAATATTTTTCCCATTTTTCATAAGCGCACATCCCAACCTAATTCTCGAGGTATCACAATAAACAACAAAGTCATCCATCCCTTTCCGTAAAGTAAACACAGAAGTTGAAGTAAGTCTATCTTTCAGTTCTTGAAAACTCTTCTCACATACTGTAGACAATATGAACTTGGCTTTCTTTTGAGTCAAATATGTCAATGGAGACGCAATCAAAGAGAACCCCTCAACAAATCTTCTGTAATAACCAGCCAAACCCAAGAAACTTCTCATATCTAAAGGAGTTAAAGGTCTAGGCCAACTCTTGACCGCATCCATCTTCTTAGGATCTACCTCTATACCCTTACTAGAAACAATATGGCAAAGAAAAACTATGGACCTTAGCCAAACTCGCACTTGCTAAACTTTGGAAAAAGTCATTGGTCTTTGAGAATTTGAAACACAATCCTCAAATGATTGGTGTGATAATCCTCGCTTCTCGAATAAATCAATATATCATCAATGAACACAATTACGAACATATCATGGTATTGTCTAAACACCTAATTCATCAAATCCAAAAATGCCGCCGGAGCATTAGTCAAACCAAAAGACATCACCAAAAACTTATAATGACCTTACCGGGTTGTAAAAGTTGTTTTTGGAATATCATCATTCTTCACCCTCAATTGGTGATAACCCGACCTTAGGTCAATCTTAGAAAAGTAACTCGCACCTTAGAGTTGGTCAAATAAATCATCTATTCTTGGAAGAGGATACTTATTCTTTATAGTAGCCTTGTTCAACTGACAATAGTCAATACACATACGGAGAGAACCATCCTTCTTCCTAACGAAAAAAACTGGAGCACCCCATGGAGATATACTTGGTCGGATGAAACCCTTATCCAACAAATCTTTCAATTATTCTTTGAACTCCTTTAATTCTGCCGAAGCCGTACGGTAAAGAGGAATAAAAATAGGTTTTGTATCTTAGAGAAGGTCAATATCGAATTCTATTTCTCTTTAGGGAGGAATACTGGGTAAGTCATCTGGGAACACGTTTGGAAACTCATTTACAATGAGAACCGACTCAAGAGTAGAGGTTTCAGAATCTACATCCCTCACCCTAACTCGATGTTAAATCTAACCCTTAGAAATAATCTTTATAACTTTAAGACAAGATACAAGCTGACCCTTAGGCATAAAATTTCCCCCCTTCCACTCTAGGACAGACTCATTCGGGAACTGAAACTTAACTACACAAGTTCTACAATCAATAGAAGTATAACAAGAGTGCAACCAATCAATCCTAAGGATGACATCAAAATCTAGCATATACAACTCTACCAAATCAACAAGAGTAACTGTATCAGATTAGAAGACTGGACACTTTCTATAAACCCTTTCAGACATCAAAGAATCACCTACGGGAGTAGAGACAGAAAAAGGATCTAATAACACATCGAGGAGCACATCAAACCTCATAGCCACATATGACGTCAAAAAAGACAAAGTAGCACCGGTATCAAGTAAAGAATATACATCATGTTGGAAAACTTTCAACATCTTTGTAACCACATCGGGAGAACTCTATTGTTCACCTCAAGTCTGGAGTGCATAAAGTTGGTTTTGCTTGGGAGCATTGGAACCTGAACCACTAGGAGGAGCTTGCTTTCCCTCTCTTACTTTAGCCTTAATAATTAGACGATCCCTCATTTTATGACCACTATTACCACAATTGAAGCAACCATATGTGCCATCTAGACACTTACCCTCGTGCTTCCTTCCACACCTAGCAAAAGTAGGCAATAGGGACCCACTACCATTTCCTTCCAGAGGTTTAGGGTTAGACACCCTTTCATTATTGGACCTTGGAGGAACATTAGAAGAGCCTTTCCCGGAGAAACTTTGCCGAAACCTTTAAGTGGGTGTTGAAGATTCTTCATCTTAGACCTTTGTAAAGACAATATAAATCCTACCCAGTTGATGGAAACACAACTTGGTAACGATTTTTACCTTTTTACTATGTGTAGCTAAAATCTCAATTCTTGGGGTGTGATTATGTGATTATGGGTTGATTTAACTGTTGGGTATTTTTAATTGATAGTTTATTTGTTATTTAAAAGTGATTTCATTCAGTAATTGTGGTTGAATTTAATGGGTTGTAGTTACAAAAATAATCTTAACTTCATGCTTTTGGCTTACTCGAGAGAGAGGTTTTAAAACAAAAATTACTGAATCGATGGTCTGTGGGTATTGGGTTGTTATGGGTTCAGCTCAAGAGAGTGAACCCTAAACCCTTTTCCACACATTTAGCTCGAGAGAGTGAATGGACTAATGCAAAGGATGTGTTTCATTGTTGCTTATTGGTGTCGAGAGAAACCAATTTGATTCGGGGTAAATTGTTCGAGAGAAAGTTTACCCCCACAAAAGTCTAGCTTATTCACCAATTTGCAGTTGTTTACTATTAATTGCAATTAGCCGGTTGTTTACCTTAGCCCATAATACAATCACATCCCAAGAATCCCATCTCTATATTTGTATTTTCGTGTTAGTTGTTGTTTTAGTTGATAGTACAAACAAACCCCCTTTATATTTGACATTTGTGTAACCTATAATTTACCATGATTTTAACCATAAATATTTTTAGCTATGATTGACTTGAGCATATTCTTACTTGCCTATTGATTCTTGACTACGAACCACTCCCTTGGGACTCGACTCCAACTCACTAGTTGGGTTATATTACTACTCACGATCGTTGGCACTTAGTATTGGATGAAGTGTTCTGATATGTGACATCAGGTATCTATGGTATGTTCTTCTTATGTTATGATGATCTATGTAATGAATATGCTTTTGACTTATGCTCATGATGTATGCTTAATTTGGAATGTTGCTATAAGTTGCTTTCCAATACATATGTGACTAAAGGTGAATGTTACCTTGCCTATGAGAAGTAAGCTAAGGATGAGATCAAATGATGATAGGTATGAATCAGAACCTAAAGTGACTTTCTTAGAATGGGTGGGATTATGGGATCTTATCCATGCCTTGCACAAGCTTGCCTTGAGGTGGGTTATGAAGTGTTTCTCTTATGTCATGTTAAACTAGATGCTTTGAGTATGCCTATGACTATGTTGTTATCTTTTATGCTTATAGCCAATGTCTTATAATGATGTCTCTTATGCTTATGACTTATGTTATTGTCTCTTATGCTTATGGTATATGTCTTATATTGACTAATGCCTCTGATATTCTTATGTCGATGATTTATGCTAGCCATCATATTTAGTACATTATTGTACTAACACATACTTTTGCCTACATTCTTATCAAATGTAGGGTTTGGCAATATTGACTTCCATTCTCGTGGATAGGTTCATAGTAGATCAAGAAGAGAAGTTCTGGTGAGTCCTCATAGCATTCGAGGGCTTGACCACCATGTCCTTTATATTTCATTTTGTGTTTAGAGCTATTGTATGGACTGCGTCCCAAAGACTTTCATGTATTATATGGTTTGAGATAATGTTAAGGACTTCCGCTTCATTTTATGAGACTTAGATTGTATTAAAAAATGTTTTAAATTTCCATACTTTTCTATTATCTTATGTTATGATATGCTAAGTGGCTTACATTGAGTCCTTCGATGTTCTATGTGCCATGTTACATCTAGGGGTACCCCTGGGTCGTGACAAGAATAATTTTGAAAGACCCAATAACCCTTCTTAAAAAAATTATCGACACCATTGACGTTGACGATCTACGGTCCTTGGTTCTACCAACGGACCGTTCTGATCGGCCGTCTTTTTGGTGTTAGAGACGTAATTATTGGACCAAGAACGATGAATTGCTTCCTATGGATTGTTGTTCAGGTGAAGGGCCGTGGGTCGCGGTCGTCGTTCTCGACCTGTGACTCTGAAATCTCTCTAAGTTTGGGACTTACCTACGAAGTATATCTACGTCCCAAGGATTGGATTAAGGGCCATCCTGGTGAATCGTCACTAAGTACTGGAACTTGAAAACTTTTGAAAACCTGACTGGCCATCCACGGACAAAACCTACGATCTGTGTGTGGACCACGGTCTATGGGTGTAACACTCAAGAAGTTAGTAGGCTAAACTATAACTTAACGTGAGGGTTAGAGTCTTGAATGTAACTCATCGTACTTAAAAATAAAGGGTTTCGTGTTAGAACATCAAGTTATGACCCCCAAGGACCAACCATGGGTCCTTGAGGAGGACCTCTAGACACTGCCTGGAGAGTGACCTACGCCTCCTAAGTCAGTCCACGACCATGGGTGAGGGGCTGTAGGTCAAGGCCCTGAAACCATGTCTCTGAACCCCAACCCACGCTTCACCAGCACGGGCCGTGGGTCCAACCACAGTCCGTCAGTGAGGGGCGTGGATGGGGCCTGTAAACTAATTTTTTGGGAGTTAGTTTAGGGGCTCTTTGGGATTTTCTAGTTTTAATTAATATTAAGTGATGTCATTTTAGCCTAAATTAGATCACCTATATAAGGATTATATATCACTAAATTAAGTCATCCAAGTCATTATTTCTAAATCACAAAAAAAGAACCCAATTCCCTCTCAAATATTCTCTCTAGAACTTCAAGGAAGAAGAAGAAGAAGAAGGAGGAAGTTGGAGCTAGGGTTCAAGGAGCAAGCTTTTCTTCTCAAATTTATTAGATTTCATTGCTAAGGTATGGTATCTATTCATCCATGGATAGAATTCATCCACGGAGCCCCTTCAAAATCCCAATTTCAAATATGGAAAGTCCCCAAAAGCTAGGGTTTGATTGAAATTCATGGGTTCCTTTCAAAAAATGATTATAATGCTTGAATTACTTTATATTATGATAGAATTGATGATATATTATGGTTTTTATGTTGAAATCCCCAAGAACCCATGAAATCCCCATATTCCCAAATTATAATCTTGTGATGTGGGTGTATTGATGAAAGAAGATATTATGAGATTATGCTTGTAGTAATTGGGTTACTTGAATTATGTGATTATCCATGTCTAATGTAGTGAATTCTAGATGTGTTGATTTGATATGAGCTTTGATCCTTGAAAAGGGCAAATTATGATATTATGCATGATTTATGAAGTTTAGTATATGCTTTAAGAACACTTTGAGAGTAAAGTGAATATGATTATGATCTATTTGTTGTGTTGTTGAAAGGTTATTCTCATATACACACTTATGCATGAATATGATATGATGTGAAAGGTTTTCTCACAATATTATGATTTTAGGGTTGAAAGGCTTTCTCAAATATTCAATCTATATGTAGACATGGACAGTAAAAGGTTATTCTCACGCATGATCTAATAAGCTATCTTAAGAATTATGTTGAATTGAGTGTCAAGACATTTTTTCATTAATATTAACTTAAGTCAAGACTTAATATGTACTCTGTGGGAATTAATGCTTAGCACCGAGTGGATATTGAATACGAGATGGAAGCTTTTATGCTAGTTAAGTCCGGCTTCCCAATGGGACCTTTTACACTAGTTGAGTTCGGGTTCCCAAAGTATGTATCTCAACGAAATTCTAATAGATTACCAACCAAAATATTACCAACTAAGTATTTTAGTTGGTAAATATGGTGGGGGAAAAATGGCGCTAAATTTAGCAACTTTCTATTAATGGATTACCAACTGAAATATTACTAAAGCACATCTTTTGTTAGTAATATTACCAACGAAGTATATATCGGTTGGTAAATATGACAAAAAAATTGTTTATATAATTTATTAACAAATTACCAATGAATTACTAACAAACCATTTACCAACGACAATATTTTGTTGCTAAATTACCAACCAAATATAAATGTGTTGGTAAATTAGTAACGAAATGTAATTTGTTGGTAAACTTGCCAACAAATATCTAATCAGTTGGAAATTTTGCTGACGAATAAAGATTGTAGTTTGTAAATTACTAACATAATTAAAATAGTTGATAATATACCAACGGATCATTAATACATTGGTAATATTTACCAACATATTAGTTTTTAGTTGGTAATACTACACATGAATGTTTAGTTGGATAGTAACTATTACCAATTGTGATAAAATTTATCGGTAAATTATTAAATTACTAACTGATATTTGAATAGTTGGTAAATTTACCAATTGAGAAGTTAATTAATTGTTTGGTAAATCATCATCTAGTGTTGAAACAAAAGTAAATTTAATGATGTAATACTAAATCAATATTTCCCCCCGAATTTAAGCTCTAGTGATATATTTAATGATAGCTATTAATTGTAATTTTGTAAAGAATCTAGCATTTAGTAGTAAATTTATCTTTTACTTACCTATATTATTACATTCACTAATAATATTACTAATTTTGTCGATCCAAATTTTATCATGACTTTTTCTTAATTCTTTTTGAAAGAAACAAATGGGTGAAAATCATTCCCCCCCTGAAGTTTGCTTTAAAAATCAAACTCCTCCTCCGGCCCAACTTTAAACAATAATCATCGCCCTCGCTTTTATCAAAATCCGGCCATTGACCGGCAACATTAAAAATTTGACTGATGACTACAAGGGAAAATTACTAATTTTCACTATCTTAACACTTAATGGGGTGCCCTGATTAATAAATGGGTGTTTCATCTTCTACAACAACAACTCTTTTATTTGTTGTTCAATTGAAGCACGTGATCAATAAAACACTATTCATCTTCACCCTCTCAAAATCAAGGTAAACTTTTATTTAAGATTCTTTACTTTTGTACCAATATATTTGCATATTGAATTTATTTTTTTGTTATTAATTAATGAATTAGCCTTTTTATTTGATATGTAGAATCAATGATCATTGTATTTTCTTTGTTTCTTCAAACTGAATTTTAAGAGTGTGAAAGTGACATATTAATTAAGTGTATTTTAAAAAGTGTTTTGCAGATTTTGTGATATTGGAATGTATATGATGCTTTCCTTTTCCCTAGACATTACATTTTTATATCTTTTTTTTTTGCTTTAAAATAGACCAAACATACACTTTATCTATTGTATTATTTCTGGGATATCATTCACCTTATCAATACATTATCTTGATAAATGCTACCAAGTTTTTAATGTGAATGATAATTGTTATATATGCGATATTGAATTTGTTAGAAGATGCTCATAATATTGGAATAGGAGGTCCTTCTACTTGGTTAGGAAAAACCATTTGCATAGAAGCGATTCATCCAGTGATACAATAAAAGTGGATAATGATACAAATTTAAGAATATTGTTCAATACTTGACTTTGCTTAACATTTTTTTGTAAATGTGCTCAGATGATAATTTCGTTGGCACTGTTAGCTTCAGAATTCTATTTTATTTTATCTAATATGATGATTGGTTCAGGTTTTGAAGCTTCTATTTTCAGTTTGTGTTTTTAGGCGTTTTAACTATTAAGTTTTGGCTAAAATTTAGATTTGGTCAATATTTTTGATAAACGTGGTCAGATTAAAATTTCATCAGCGTCGTTAGCTTCAGAAGGTCAATTTTGATCTAGTAAAATGGTTGATTTGGGTTGTGAGGCATTTATTTTCAGTTTGTGCCGTTAGGCGTTTTAACTTTTAAGTTGTGGAAAAAATTTAACTTCGGTCAATATATTTGGTAAACATGGTCAGATGAGAATTTTGTCAGCATAGTTGTATCCAAAAGATTATTTTTTTCTAATAGGATTATTGGTTTTGGTTTTGAGGTTTTCGTTTTCAGTTTGTTCCGGTAGGCGTTTTAACTTTTAACTTTTGGCCAAAATTTGACTTTGGTCAAAAAAATTGGTAAAGGTGCTCAAATGAGAATTCCGTCAGCGCTGTTAGCTTTGCTAGGTCATTTTTTATCTAGTAGGATGGTTGGTTTAGGTTTTGAGGCTTCCATTTTCAGTTTGTGTTGTTAGGAGTTTTAACTTTTAAGTTTTGGCCAAAATTTAAATTTGGTCAATATTTTTGGAAAATGCGCTCAGATTAAGATTTCATCAGTGCGGTTAGCTTCGAAAGGTCATTTTTAGTCTAGTAGGATGGTTGGTTTGGGTTTTGAGGCTTTTATTTTAAGTTTGTACCGTTAGGCGTTTCAACTTTTAAGTTTTGGTGAAAATTTGAATTTGGTCAATATTTTTGAGAAACATGCTCAAATTGGAATTTCGTTGTCGCGGTTTGCTGTGGAATCTCATTTTTGGTCTAATAGGATTGTTGGTTTGGATTTCGAGGTTTTCATTTTAGTTTGTGTCGTTAGGCATTTTAACTTTTAACTTTTGGCCAAAATTTGACTTTTCTTAACATTTTTCATAAACTTGCTCAAATGGGAATTCTGTCAGCGCGGTTAACTTCGTAAGGTCATTTTTTCTCTAATAGGATGGTTGGTTCATGTTTAGAGGCTTCCATTTTCAGTTTGTGCTGTTAGGCGTTTTAACTTTTATGTTTTGGCAATAATTTGAATTTTGTCAATATTTTTGGGAAACATGCTCAAATTGGAATTTTGTCATCACAGTTAGCTCTGGAAGGTCAGTTTTTGGTCTAATAGGATAGTTTGTTCGTTTCGAGGTTTTCATTTTCAGTTTGTGCCATTAGGCGTTTTAACTTTTAACTTTTGGCCAAAATTTGACTTTGCTTAACTTTTTTTGTAAACGTGCTCAGATGAGTATTTCGCCAGCGTGGTTAGCTTTGGAAGGTCATTTTTTATTTAATAGGATGGTTGGTTCAGGTTTTGAGGCTTCCATTTTCAGTTTGTGCTGTTAGGCGTTTTAACTTTTAAGTTTTGGCAAAAATTTGAATTGGGCAATATTTTTGGTAAACATGCTCAAATTGGAATTTTGTCAGCGCAGTTAGCTTTGGAAGGTCATTTTTGGTCTAATATGATGGTTTTTTTGGGTTTCGAGGTTTTCATTTTCAGTTTGTGCCGTTAGGCATTTTAACTTTTAACTTTTGGCCAAAATTTGACTTTGCTTAACATTTTTTGTAAACGTGCTCAGATGAGAATTTTGTAAGCCCGGTTAGCTTCGAAAGGTCATATTTTTATCCAATAGGATGATTGGTTCAGGTTTTGAGGCTTTCATTTTCAGTTTGTGCGTTAGGCTTTTTAACTTTTAAGTTTTGGCCAAACTATAGATTTGGTCAATATTTTTAGTAAATGTGCTCAGATTAAAATTTCATTAGCGCGGTTACCTTTGGAAGGTCATTTTTGGTATAGTATTGGTTCGGGTTTTGAGGATTTTTTTTTCCAGTTTGTGTTGTTAGGTGTTTAAACTTTTAAGTTTTGGTAAAAATTTAACTTCGGTCAATATATTTGGTAAACGTGGTCAAATGAGAATTTCATCAGCGTAATTGTGTCTGGAAGGTCATTTTATGTCTACTAGGATGGTTTGTTCAATAATTTAACAAACGAAAATCAATTAAGCAACTAAAATTCTGATAAATAAATCACAAAAAATACTCAAAAGAAAAATATTTGAAATTTCTACCAGTAAATTTTGTTATTGTTTTCCACCAGGTTGATGACGGCATATGATCCTCTTTACTCAATACAATATACTATCACTAAAAACGCTCAAGAAAATTATCAGATATTAAAAATATAAAATATCCATAAGAAAAAAGAAATCACCACAAAAATATTACACCCATATTTCAGCTAATACCCAAATCAAAATCATAATTCAACATATAATTCGATTCAGAAAAAATCCAGAAGAAAAGAAAAATATATAAAGTCTAATTAACTTGATAAAAATATATAACACTCACAATACCCTTCAATTGTTAAAAACGTGTAGTGTGGTGATATTGTAATTAATAGAGGCTGAACATAAAACTAAAAACAAATAAATACCACCTTAATTGTTAAAAAACATGACTTTTGAGCTTCTTGAAACCAAATTAATAAAGAAAATACAGTAGAAAAATATAAAACGACATTCAGGGTTCTTTTAAAATATTAAATAAATAATAGAAAATTAATAACAAAGATATATAGAGCGACATTCATGATTTTTTGAATATTAAATAAATAATAGAAAATTAATAACAAAAGAGAAATGAAAAATTTAATGCAGAGCAAACGTCACCATTGAAAATTGAAATGAAAACACTTAAAAGCACATTTAATAATATAATTAAGATATTTTAATAATTGTTTTGAAGGTCTTTTACTCTAGCATAATATATGGTATATATTCACAATAAGTATTACACGGAAAAGTAACTCCGGAAAATTGAAAAGACTACAATAAATTTAGTTTCTCAACTAAATAATTCATTCTAAAATATTTAATGTTCTAATAATATTTATTGTAATATAAGTTTATTTTTTAATAAATAAAATATTTATAGAAATAGTTTTAGCTTGAGGGTAAAATGGTAATCCAACTTTTCACTTTGAATCTTCCCAATTTTAATAATACTAGATTCACTGCACGTGTAGGTTAAGTCTTGAGATCCCTATACACGAGATATTTTTATATTTTATGTATATTTTAGATTTTCAACATCAATATGTATTTAATATTGCACTATGTCATACTAAGTGAATGTACAATCTATTTGCCTTATTGCTTGTTGGGCATGTAGTGAAACGAACGTCATATTATTAAATTGTTATTAGGCAATTTGTTATTAGGTAATTGTGCACGAATTAACAGTTTGTCCTCTTAGTTATGTCGTGTCATGAACTGTATGTTCCCTTTTAATATTTGAAATTTAGTGTACCCGGTATTTGAATAATTTTATATACACAAAAGTAATATCTTATGTGGTAGGTGTCTGGTGTTTTTCAAATCGTCTCCTCTTTCACCAAACCTAAGAATTCGTCCAATATAATTTTCATTAGCTACAGTGTGGTGTATGTTTTTTCCTTTTTGATTTCTTACAATTTTGGTATTAATCAAATCTCACCTAATACTTTCTTGTAGACAGTATTTCTTGTGTATGTCCTGGTGCATCAATCTAGTTATTCAGTCATGACCTGCACCTGTTTTGTTGGCATAGATATTCCTCTATATAGTGCAACGTATAGTTTTCCATGCGAGAAAGCATGTTGTGGTAGGTATACTCCTCCATTTGATATTGTTTGACCTTTAGCTTTATTTATCATCATTGAAAAACCATAGATGTATTGAAAATTGTTTGCGAATAAATTTGAAAGAGTATCCTTCATTTTCGTGGGGGGAGGGGGGTGGTGGTGAGAGTTGTATTATTGGAGTAAACATCAGGTTTGTGGCATATTGACCTGTTGTTTTTTCTGCATGTATGACATTCTCGTCAAAGCAACCATGTCCCATTGCATAAGTTATTTGAGGGGTCCTATTTTCTCAGCTACATGATGGGCATATTTTCTTTTCAAAACAAACCTAATGTATAAAATTAGAAGAATCATCAATTTTTATGTATATGTAATCGTGTAATTCTTTTCTTCTCTTTTGTGCTATGAAGTATCACAATACGATAACTGTAAAGGTTAGGATGGGTTAGACAGCATACCTATGTGGCGGTGTCCATTGGGCGTTAAGCTGTTTAGGTATAAATATAAATAATATCTTTAATGAGGTCGATTCTATGTAGTCTTGCACGTTGCAGCCTAATAAATATTTAGACGCTTCAAATAGTATAACTCGGGCACGTTGTTCTCCACCACACACTTCAAGTCGTA
>JAJOOO010012562.1:0-31491 GCA_029582685.1 Solanum piurae | reverse complement strand
ATGCCGGACCAAGGATTTAGAGATACCTAACTTATCACTTTGCATGCAATACACTAGGAGAGGATTGTTATTACTAAGATTACTGCGTTATGAGCTTGTGGGGAACACATATACCCTAGTTATTTCTCTCATCTTGATAACAACCAAAATTGAATTTTGATTACTGATTACTTATTGAATTCTTACAATTTGTTTCACAAAACCCCCCTTTTTAATTACTTGTTGTGTTTTTGGAAGTAATTTGACTAATTGAATATAATTGTTGGTTAAAGTAAAGTCTAAACCAGTTTCCTCGTGGGATCTACCCCAACCTACAAGTTGGGTTCTTTACTTGATAACGATCGCTTATGCTTCTTTAAAGAGGTGTAATTTGAGCGTATCAACTAGTAATCATTTGAATGCTTTTTTTTATCATGATTGAGTGTAGCATGTGGTTGAGAGTAGTGTTGTAATTGCACTTGCATGTTAGCTCTCATTGTAGGTTGTCATAGACACCCTTATTGAGCTAATTGTGTTCTTTATTTACTTGGGGACAAGCAAATATTTAAGTTCTGGTGTTGATAACTAGTAGATTTGCCTCATATTAGGCCTATTTATCTCAATAATTAGTGTCCTTAATGCCTAAGTTTTTCAAGTTTTAATGATATTTTGATGATTTGCAGCTATGAAGGCTAATGGACAAGACAAGGATGAATGTTTGAAAGAATAGCCAAAAATGTGAAAAGAAGTGCAAAATTTACATTGATGATCACCAAGCAAGAAAGGCGGATCACCGAGTGAACATGACATTGCTTAAACTGATAGTGCACAATACTTGTTTATATCAAAAAAGGTCGGTGAACTCTAAAAGAAAGGGAGATTCACAGAATGAGAAAGGTAACCTTATTGACTGTTGCTCCCCAGTATACATGCAAGTGTACGTGGTCGCGCAAGTAATATAGTGGCTCTTAAAAGAATTAGATTATCGAACCCAAAGGACTTGTCAATTAACTATTTTAACTAAATTATATTGGTCTAATTATTTATTTAAGAGTGTCAAAAGAAAAGAATGCAGGAATAAAATAATAAAATATTACTTACAATAGTTGGAAAATCCCAGGGCTGCAGCATGTATTGAATCTCATGTATCATATTATCGACTTAGAACTAATTTTAGTTGTCAAGTTACTGGTTTATAGGGTTAATTATATGAGTCGGGCTATACACCTCTCGTCGCCTACCCCAATTAGCTACCTAACTACATCGTTGAGCGGGGATAAATAGACTAATTGGCGAGCATTTATATTTCATCCTATTTCGTAACCAAGAGAGTTGTTCGTCCGAACGTCTCTCCTGAACACAAATCACCTCGACTTAACGGGTCGATCAAGCTCTCTATATCCTCTGGTCTATCTAACCTCTCCTTCCCCGATTTTAAGATTAAACAATAGATTTATCTCTAGATTGCCAGTCAAGAAATATTAAAACAAGAATATATAAGTAACTTATAATGACAACCAAGAATTAATTCATAAAGCTTCTAATAATCAACAATCCATTCGTAGCTACAGCCCTAGAACTAGAGTTTTAGCTACTAATGTCTAAGAAAACAAGAAGAAGAAAAGAACTCTAAAAAGTATTGACGACTTTTTATTTGATGCCCTCTAATTGATCTCCTATAATTGAATGCCTCTAATAATTATTTATATGGACTATTTATAGATGTAGTAAACCCTAAATAAAATAACTGAGTCCAAAATAATTTGAGAAACCAACACCCAAACAGAATTGAATTTCGTGTGAACAGTGGTTGTCGCCCAGCCGCCTCACTTTAATTTCCTGTGGCTTTCCTTGAGTACGTGGCGGCAGTTACACGTTGCAAATTTGTGCAATTTCACTTGCCCCTTTTATTCCTTATATATTATTATATTCAATTTAATTCATTAAGTTATCTACTTGATTTCCTTCTTCAACCTTTCATCTTTAATTCGTTTTAGCTCTAAACTTCTTCAACTTTACACCAATTTACTCCTACAAATAAAATACACTATTTAGCTCAATTCATAAAATTAATGCTCAAAAAGGACAAATATAAATAATAAATGTGAGACAAATAATGATTAAAAATATATATTTTTGGCCTCACATCAACACCCCACACTTAAACTTTTGCTCGTCCTCGAGTAAACATTAAAACTCATCTCAAAAGTACTAGGATTGTCATCATTTTGGTTAATACAAACATTTAGACCATATACCAATTTCAAAACATCAAGTACAATTCTCAATCATTATGCAAGACATCCAAATAAACAACAAACCTCTAAACTCCTAACCTCAAGGAAGGACTTTAAACTCATCAAATTTAAGTTTGATCACCTACTCTTATCAAAGAAAATTAATAAAATCACCTATCCATCATGAAACAAGTGCCCTCACAAGAAGAAATAGTCCGCACACTCAATTCAAAAGATTGAAAATAAATTAAGGACTTCATATCAAGAACAAATCTCACACTCACAAATAAAATTCACATGTATGCACAAAGAACCATAGGCTTGACCATTATGTACATCTCCACTAATTAAGCATGCTTGAATAGAATCAAATAGGATTTTAACGGGTTGTAATGTAGGCTAGGGGACATGTAGGAAAACTATATAATAGTGACTTACACTTCCTTAAGCACTCGGCACTTTAAGACTTCATCACCCATTATTTTCAATCCTCTCTTCAACAATTATTTCACAAGTAATTCTCATCATCTCAAGAATGCTTCAATTTTTATTTTTATTTTTTAAAAAAGTTTTCCTTCATAATAGCCACCCTCAACTTACGTATTTTACATGCGTTAAGGTGCACGATGTCCTTGGAAGGACCAGGGCCATCATCAAGGTAACTTCTTCTTTTTTCATGTCGCATTCTTTCAAAGAGGGCTTTTTAAACACTTTGTAGCTATCATTGATCACCTTTTACACTCAACCATCCCTTTTCTTCAGAATTGATAATTAGAATAAGTCTATGCTATAATGCTCAAGGACGCAAGGTGCAAAACCTAAGGTTCAACAAAATAGTCAAGGGAAAAATATGGCTACCAACAAAAGGCTACAGACTCAAAATGGCTAACTAGTGATATAATATCTGAAAAAACTAAAATTTATCAGACAAATCAAAGAAAGCCTATTATCATCTCCTAAACAAAGAAACACTTTATATTTCGCTTCAATAACATGCAGGGCAAGTTCTAGACTAAGATGCAAAACATGGAATAAACAAATTTTCACCACACATGGCACAAGTATCAATAAAGATGGATCAATTCCACTTCTAAGAGAGACGGGATCATAATAAACTACAAAAATAAGATAAGCTATACACCAAGTAACAACCATGAGCTTAGGTGTCAAAGAGTCTGCAATTTCATTATCAATCAAGCATTCATAAGAAAGTACTACTCAAAAATTAGGCCTAAATAGCAAGTATCACACCACTCAAAAGGGTCTATTCTTTTCTCTCAAAAAAAATAAAAAGTAAAAAATTATTCCTAGAAAAAATAAAAGACACTCGGTTCAAAGGGACTATCCTCAGGAAAAGAACCGAAAACAAAAGCCAAGGAACCCATCCTAAAAAATAAAAGACTCAATAAAACAATAAAAACTAGGAATTTATTCCTCCACCTCACACTTAAAAAGATGCTATATCCCCAAAGCATCAAATAAAATTTAAAAACAAGGGTTAGAAAAACTTCCTAAGGCCTTTAAGCCTAGCTAGTAGCATGTTCTCTTTATTTTCATCAAGGGTCTTACGCACCCCACACTTAAGCTCAAACGTGTTCCTTAGCTCCAAATTTCGGATACTCAGACTTCTCCAAAACCTGTAAAAACAAAACCAAAAGCAAAAAATGACACTAATAAAATAAGAAGTTACACTATAAATTGGGTTGCCTCCCAATAAGCGCCTAATTTAACGTCGCAGCATGACACAAGTAAATTCACTAATTTTCTTTCCACTTTGAACTTATGAATTGTACCCCTAACTTTGCATCAACTTTTCTGCTCCTCTCTAGGGGCGGCGGTATAAAGAAAAAGGAACCAAGTAATATATGTCGCATCTTACACTTCTTGTCCCTTATGTGAGGAATGTCATTTTGTCTACGTGGACTAAAAAACTTTAGGATATAGGGGTCTTGTATCTCATATATACACTCATCTATTAGTTCAGATGATATAGAAAAGTGTTTTGAATGAGATTCAAAATGCCTCAACTCTAAAGCAACATTATTTACAATATTCTCACTTTTGTACTCTTTCTCAACATCGATATTAAGGAATAAGGTATAGTTGAATGGTTGGAATTTCTCTTTTTGTTCCACTTGTTGATCATCATCCACGACAATTGATAATTGGATAGTAGACGCCCCAATCGTTTTGTTCAAGTGAGCTTCTAAGTCATAAATATCTGAAACAAATTGATCTATTTCTTGTGTGAGCTCAACACTTCCTTCAATTAGTTGGGTTGTCATGTATGTCAGACCATCACGGATAGACTCGTGAAACTTTAGAAGTTGAGTTTGTTCTTGTAGCCAAGATTGACTCACTATCTCTGCTTCTTCATAGCTTTCTCTGTGTTGGGCTGCAATCTCTTCTAATTCAGCTAGGGCTGTAATTTCTAATTGAATAGTGTCAAGCTCATATAGAAATTTCATGATTGCTTTGTGCCCTTCTGTGCATTCAAATATTTGTCCAGTGATTTCTGAATTAACTTTGTCCAACATGTCCGTACATTCCATAAGTGAAACTTGTTTTGCATTCTCCACTTTATCGCCTCTACCAACATCACAAATAATAGAAGAATCATAATAGGGGTTTGGGGGAAGGGAATAAGATTTAGGACAACCATTCCAATGAATATATTGACGACCACATATATCACATAAAGGACATTCATCAACCAACCACGATTTATCCCAATCATCCATATCAATAAGAGTACCAAATTATTCAAGAAAAAGAAAAAATATTTTTGTTAAGAAAGAAAAAGAACTTATAAAAACAAAACTTAAATAAATAAAAAGAAAAAAATATAACTTTGACAAATAGTTAATTTCTAAGTCCCCGGCAGCGGCGCCAAAAACTTGTTGCTCCCCAGTATACACGCAAGTGTACGTGGGCGCGCAAGTAATATAGTGGCTCTTAAAAGAACCAGATTATCGAACCCAAAGGACTTGTCAATTAACTATTTTACAATGCAGGAATAAAATAATAAAATATTACTTACAATAGTTAGAAAATCCCAGGGCTGCAGCATGTATTGAATCTCATGTATCATATTATCGACTTAGAACTAATTTTGGTTGTCAAGTTACTGGTTTATAGGGTTAATTATATGAGTCAGGCTATACACCTCTCGTCGCCTACCCCAATTAGCTACCTAACTACATCGTTGAGCGGGGATAAATAGACTAATTGGCGAGCATTTATATTTCATCCTATTTCGTAACCAAGCGAGTTGTTCGTCCAGGCGTCACTCCTAAACACAAATCACTTCGACTTAACGGGTCGATGAAGCTCTCTATATCCTCCGGTTTATCTAACCTCTCCTCTCCCGATTTTAAGGTTAAACAATAGATTTGTCTCTAGATGGCCAGTCAAGAAATACTAAAACAAGAATATAAAAGTAACTTATAATGACAACCAAGAATTAATTCATAAAGCTTCTAATAATCAACAATCCATTCATAGCTACAGCCCCAGAACTAGAGCTTTAGCTACTAATGTCTAAGAAAACAAGAAGAAGAAAAGAACTCTAAAAAGTATTGACGACTTTTTACTTGATGCCCTCTAATTGATCTCCTATAATTGAATGCCTCTAATAATTATTTATATGGACTATTTATAGATGTAGTAAACCCTAAATAAAATAACTGAGTCCAAAATAAATTGAGAAACCAAAACCCAAAGAGAATTGAATTCCGCGTGAACCGTGGTTGTCCCCCAGCCGCCTCACTTTAATTTCATGTGGCTTTCCTTGAGTACGTGGCGGCAGTTACACGTTGAAATTTTTTGCAATTTCACTTGCCCCTTTTATTCCTTATATATTATTATATTCAATTTAATTCATTAAGTTATCTGCTTGATTTCCCTCTTCAACCTTTCATCTTTAATTCGTTTTAGCTCCAAACTTCTTCAACTGTACACCAATTTACTACTACAAATAAAATACACTATTTATCTCAATTCATAAAATTAATGCTCAAAAAGGACAAATATAAATAATACATGTGAGGCAAATAATGATTAAAAATATATATATTTTATTATGATTGAGTGTAGCATGTTGTTGAGAGTAGTGTTGTAATTGCGCTTGCATGTTAGCTCTCATTGTAGGTTGTCATAGACACCCTTATTGAGCTAATTGTGTTCTTTATTTACTTGGGGATAAGCAAACATTTAAGTTCGGGTGTTGATAACTAGTAGATTTGCCTCATTTTAGGCCTATTTATCTCAATAATTAGTGTCCTTAATGCCTAAATTTTTCAAGTTCTAATGATACTTTGATGATTTGCAGCTATGAAGACTAATGGACAAGACAAGGATGAATGTTTGAAAGAAGAGCCAAAAATGTGAAAAGAAGTGCAAAATTTACATTGATGATCACCAAGCAAGAAAGGCGGATCACCGAGTGAGCATGACATTGCTTAAAGTGACAGTGCACAATACTTGTTTTTATCAAGAAAGGCCGGTGAACTCTAAAAGAAAGGGAGATTCACAGAATGAGAAAGGTAACCTTATTGACCATCACCCAAAGCGACAGTGCAAGGAGAAAAATTGAAGGCTTGAAAGGCGAACTAAGGTGGTACCCAGTGATTTTCTGAATGTTAAAGACAAACACGAACGAGTTCAGTGACTGAGCACCTGAAGCCTAGAGCAAGAGAAGGCGAGCTAAAGCATGAATGGAAATACGCCAAATAAGTTTGGCGAGCCTTACTAGGGCCACCAAAAGTTTAGGTTATTGAGTTTTGGACCAAATTTTTAGAAATTATAAATAGCCCAAAGGAGAGAAAAATTTGTGTGGAACAATTTTTAATTTTTACCTTTGGTGAGTTGGAGTTAAAGGTAAAATCTTTGCCTTGTGAAGAACACTTCCTAATATTTTTTGGGGGGTTTTCAACTTTTCTCTTGAAATAGAAAAATTGAAGTTGAATTCAAAGTTGGTTTGCTTGTTATTGCTTAATTTCATATTACCCATGACTGCTTTCATAAAAGGTATACTTTCTTTTCTTTTTGTGATGGGTGGCTAAAACCCCAATATCTAAAGGTGGAATTATGGGGTTGAGTATTGATTTAATGTAGTGGGTATTGTATTGGGTTCTGTTTTGGTGATGTTCATACATGAATTTTGGCTAATTAGCATGGGGTTAACTTATGGGTTAAGGTTGCAAATTAATTCCTACTTCCGATGCTCGAAAGAAATTGATTAGAGTGGGTAATTAGTCCGACACTAGAAATTTAGGTTTGATATTTGTACCATTACTTGAAAATAGAGGTTATGGGTCGGATCTATTTGCCCTACTTCTGCATCGAAAGATAGAGTAGAGTAAGGTATTGGGTTGTTTTGTACATTATATAGATGAGATCGAAAGGAGATTCTAAACAAAGATGCTTTAAGATTGAAAGAAGATTAGCGTCATTGAAGATGACCTAGCCTATTGATGAATGTTCATCATGATAAAGTAGCACAATTACCCCTATGTGACATTGATATCCAATCCCCACACCCCTAGATTACTTTTTAATTCTTGAATTCTCTAAAATCTTAGTATAATTGTGACAATTAATGACCAAATCTTTTTATTAAATTGGTGGAATCATCAACCCACTTTCTTTTACTATTACAAATGAATGAGTTTTCAATCCAAATTACTTGATAGAATTATTCACCATATACCAGTCTCTGTGGAATTCAACCCCAACTCTTCGTTGGGTATTTTTATTGACTACGACCGCTATCCCTTTTAATTGGTTTTAAAGAGTAAATTTAAGTGTTACCACAAGTGTTTGACTATGGTGATTCGATCAACTTGATACTTGTGATTGATTAATTTGATACTTGTGATTGACCTACTTGGTAATTATGATTGGTCTACTTGATACTTGTGATTGACTTATTTGATACTCCTTGGTTTTTGAACTGTGACTATTGGATTATAATTGTCAAGTCTAGTTAATTGTGTATTATAAAACTATTAGGTTGGGCTGATTTCTATGCAGGTTGTAGTTAAGGAGGTTCGGTTGGGATGAAAAAAGTACTGGTATTATAGCTTAATTTTTCCTTTCTTAGGTGGTTACTTTCTGAGTAGCGTATTGCTTGGTACTCACTCCTTTCTTCTACACTTTTGTAGGTTCCGAGTCTATATCCATGCGACCTTGGTCCTTCATCTATTTTGAGGCTTTCTAAGAATACATTGAGAGGTAGTAGCTTGTTATCCCGGTGGACCTTCTTGTTCCTACTATATATTTTGTTTTATTCGAGAAACAAAGACATTGAGACTTGTAATTATCTGTCAAATTCATATTTTATACTAGTGGCTTGTGCACGTGAAAACTAGGTTTTGAGTTATTCAAGAATGACTAAGTTTTCTGCTCTTATGCAATTATTTTTTTACTTTTCACATTTCTTTTGTATTGTTAGGTTTGAGGCTGACTTGTCTTTGTGGGATTAGACGCATGCCATCTCGTCCATTTTTGGGTCGTTAATAATGGCATTAGATCAACTTCTTTTTATTTGTTCTTCCTTATCATATGTGGTTACCTTCACTAATGTTAAGTTATCACGACTTATTTTAGAAGATGTTCATGACCAGAGCAACTATTTTTTGTTGTAGAGGGGAGGCAGTCCATGAGGCAGCTGCTAAGACCCCAGCTAGGGGTAGAGGTAGGGCTCAAGCTAGAGGTCGTTCTCATAAAGTATTACCAACTAGAGGTTGTACCCATGGAGAGGCACCATCTAAAGGCTAAGCTAGAGATATCTCCCCTAAGACACAAGTCAAGGTTGTTGAGGAAAAGGTTCCTCCTGAGTTGATAGCTCCTTTTTTTTGGGATACTTAGGATGTTGGGTGTGTTGGAGAACATTTCTTACGGTGGTATGGCAGGTACACCACAAGGTTCTGAGATGAGAGAGAGGACGCAACCCTCACATCAACAACATTAAGTTCTAGTTATTCATAATCAGGTGGTTCAGCCACCCGTGCTTATTGTGTCGGCAATTGGAGCATAGATTGCTCCCGAGATTATTCAAACAACAGTTGATCAACAGAGTTATGAGAGGTTTCAGAAGATGAAACCACCCAATTTTAGAGTGGTAAGATCAAGGATGTTCATGGGTTTTTAACGTTCTTCCATGAGATGCTACAGGTTGTGGATATGGTTGATGCACATGGTATTCATTTTGTTTCACTTTAGCTCCATAGAGCTTTAAATGAGTGGTGGAGTACTTATATGAGTTCTAGACTTGTTGGATCACCTACAGCAGAGTGGGATGCGTTCTCCAAGGCTTTTCAGGAATTTTATTCCTTGGAGCATGAGGGAGGAGAGTCATTTGAGATTTGAGGACTTGTGAAAGGGTAGCTTGTCTTTAATAAAGTGTAAGGCCCATTTCAGCGAGCTATCCAGACATTCTATGACTATTGTTTCAACTGAGGTGGAGGGAGTATGTATGTTCGTAAGAGGGTTGACTTTCTCCATCATATCTTATGTGTTCACAGAAGCCTAAGACGTGACTTCCCTAGTGTATCGTGAGTACTGCCAAGGGGGAAGAATTGATGGTTAGAGATGAGTTTGGGGACCCTAAGAGGGATGTTCTTTTTTTTTATTATATTGGTGCCTTATCTAAAGGCAGAGGTTCACATAGAGGTGGTAGCTCTTTCTACCATTGTTGTCCTGTTCTTTATTCATGCTAGCAGCTAAGAAAGGGCAGACATCCCGAGGGTCATATGGTTCTAGATAAAGTGGCCATAGTATCTCATCTGGTCTATCACAATAGTCATCCACATCGAGGTCTTGTTATGGGTGTAGGTATCTAGGTCATATAATTCGGTAGTGTCCTTTACAAACTCACTCAAGACCCCCAATATACTTATTCAGCTGCTCGAACTAGAGATTCGACACTCGGCCAGGGGTCGAGGAACAAGTTAGTATGGTAGAGGTAGTAGGGCTTCTAGTAGTGGTGCTACAACTCAGTAGGACAGATGTCGAGGTACTACTCAAATTGGGCGTGGTCGAGAGGGAAAGTGTTATGCTTTTTCAGGGAGGCCAAAGGTCGATATTTTTTATGTTGTGATTACATGTATTATCTTATTTTTCCACCGACCTGCATCTATTTTATTTTATCTAGGGTATACTTTCTGGTATGTGTCTACCTATTTTTCTGTTGGAATTGATATGATATCTAATAGAATACTTGTGCCTATTCATGTTTCTACACTAGTAGGTGAGTACTTAGTGGTTGATCGACTATATCAATCATGTCTTTTTTCTCTGGTTGGGCATGATACTTGGGTAGGCTTGATCTTTCTAGGAATGGTAGACTTCAATATTATTTTGGGTATGGATTGTCTCCTCCCACTTCATCATATTCTTGATTGTTATGCAAATAATGTGACCATAGCAATGCGGGGTGCCCTAAGAGTTGAATAAATCAGTGCTAGTGGTTCTTACCCTAGCAGAGTTATCTCCTTTATTCGAGCTCAAAGATTGGTTTATAGAGGGTGCTTGTCCTATTTGCGCTTTATTTGGGATACTAGGATTGAGCTACCTCCCATGGATTCTGTGCCCGTGGTCTGAGAGTTTTTATATGTTTTTCCTATTGATCTTCCTGGTGTTCCTTCAGATAGAGACATTGATTTTGCTATTGACTTGGAGTTGGGCACCAAGCCTATCTCTATTTCTCCTTATTGCATGGCTTCGACAAAGTTGAAGAAATTGAAGGATTAGTTACTGGACTTGTTGACTGAGGGGTTCATTCACCCTAATGTGTCTCCATGGGGTGGTTCTGGTTTGTTTGTGAGCAAGAAGGATGGAACCAAGAGAATGTGTATTGACTACTGACAGTTGAATGAACTGACAGTGAAGAACAAGTATCATTTTCCTCGTATTGATGATTTATTTTATCATCTTTAGGGAGAATATTTGTTTTCTAAGATTGATATGAGGTTTGGCTATAATCAATTGAATATTAAGGCATCGAATATCCCTAAGCCATCTTTTAGGACTCAGTATGGGCACTATGAGTTTCTTATGATGTCTTTCGGTTTGACTTACGCCCCTAGAGCATTTATGGAGTTGATGAACGGGGTGTTCCAACCTTATGTGGATTCTTTTGTGATAGTCTTCATTGATGACAAATTGATGTACTCAAGGACTAAGAAGGACCATGATTGGAGCATGAGGATTGTGCTCCAATGGTTGAGGGAGGAAAAGTTGTATGCCAAGTTCTCAAAATGTGAGTTTTAGCTTGATTCTATTGCATTTATGGGACACGTGGTGTCCAAGGTGGGTATTCGGGTTGATCCAACCAAGATTCAGGTAATTAGAGGTTGGACTAGTCCTACTTCAGTTACAGAGATTTAGAGTTTTGTGGGGCTAGCATGTTATTACAAATAGTTTGTTCAGAGCTTCTTCACTTTTACATCTTATTTGACTATATTCACTCGACAAAGTGTGAGTTTCAAGTGGTCTGATAAGTGTGAGGAGAGTTTCCAAAATCACAAGACCATATTGACTTTGGCTCCTTTGTTGACTCTACTCGAGGAGGGTGTGGACATTACTGTGTACTGTGATGCTTTTGGAGTTGGGTTAGGTGGTATTCTAATGCAAAAGTGGAAGGTAATCGCCAATGCCTCTTGGGAGTTGAAGACCCATGAGAAGAACTGCCCTACTCATGACTTGGAGTTGGCGACCGTAATCTTTGTGCTTAAGTTATGGTGGTATTATCTATATGAGGTACATTATGAGGTCTTCACTGACAATCAGAGTCTTCAATAGATTTTTCAACCAAAGGGATCTAAACCCAAGGCAGCGCAAATGGATACAGTTACTGATGAACTATGATATCACAATCTTGAATCATCCAGGGAAGGACAATGTAGTGGCTGGTGCTTTGAGTATTAAGACTTCATGTATGGGAAGTTTTGCCACTATTAGCGTTAAGGAGAGACCATTAGCTAGAGATGTTCAGAGGTTAGCCAATAGTATTTTTTGGTTGTGAATTTCTGAGAAGAGGGATGGTTTTATTGCTTTTTGAGAGGCCTGTACATCTTTAGTTGAGAATATGTGTGAGCACCAGTTTTTATGATGAGAAATATTGTCTCATTCGAGACAAAGTGATAAGAGGGGAAGCCAATGAGGTTGTCCTTGATTATGATGATGTCTTTAGGATTGGAGGCATGATTTGTGTGCCTAAAGTGGGCCAGTTGATTAGATTTATTCTTGAAGATGTCCATTGTTCTCGATATTTCATTTATCTTGGAGTGGCGAAGATGTACCATGATCTGAGTTAGCATTACTTGTGGTGTGGCATGAAGAGGGATATTTTATATTTGGTATCTAGATACTTGACTTTCCAACATGTCTTGTCTGACCACCATTGTCTCGGAGGTGTATCTTAGAAGGACACCTATTCCTACTTGAAAGTGAGAGCGTATTACTATGGATTTTGTTATGGTTTTGCCTACCACCGTGGGCGGTTATGACTCCATTTGGGTTGTTGTTGACACACTAACCAATTCCTCCCATTTCATCCCAGTTTAGGTGAAGTATATGGTGGAGAAGTTAGCCTTGTTTTATATCAGTTATATCGTGTTTTTACACAGAGTCCATGTTTCAATTTTCTCTGATCGAGGTTTATTATTCACTCCCATTTCTAAAAGGCCTTACATCATGGTCTGTGTACTTAGTTAGATATGAGCACGGACGGTCAGTCCAAGTTGACTATTTAGGTGTAAGAGGATATGCTCCGAGCATGTGTGATAGACTTTGGTGCTAGATGGGATCAACATTTGCCGTTAGCAGAGTTTGCCTACAATAATAGTTATCACTCTAATATTCAGATGGGCCCATTTGAGGCGTTATATGGAAGACGATGTAAGTCTCCAATCAATTATTTATGGTTCCCTTAGAAGGTTTTGGAGTTAAGGAGAATTTTTCTTTTGAGGAAGTTCCAGTTGAGCTTTTGGACCGGCAAGTAAAAAAGTTGATAAACAAGGATGTTGCTTTTGTAAAGGTTCTCTGGAGGAATCAGTTAGTTGAGGGTGCTACTTGGAAGGCCGAGGCTGATATGATGTCCCGCTATCCTAATCTTTTTCCTTCTATCCCTACTCTAGCTTGAGGTATTTGGTCCTCAAGGTTTACTCTTTTGGTGTCATGTGTCTTAGATATTCCCATGATTTCCTAATTATGCATGATTCATAAAAAACTTAATTTTTGAGAAAAAGAGTTAGCTTGATTGATTTCTACATGTTGATGTGCATTTGAGTATGAGTTGCGTATAGACTTTGTGATATCATTTTTCCAACATGCTTCAGCTTGGAGTTGATGTTTCATCCTCTGATATGTGCATTTAATTAATTGCATTCATGTTGGGATGTGATGAGTTCTCGATTTGGACTCATTTAGGGCTTTATTTAAATAAAATTAGTGTCCTCAAATGCATGTTTTGTGCCAATGAATGATGTAAATTCTTGAATTTCAGGTATTTGGATTTAGGAACAATGCATGGATATTATTGATCAAGAAGGGAACAAAGCAAGCTAAAGGAATGAAGAAATGAAGACTTGATGATCGCCGATGTTATTTGGCGAATCGCCAAATTGCCAAGATACCGCCTAAAGTTATTGAATGCTGGAGCTAAAATGGGGGTGAATTCGGCAACCAGAAATTCTATTCGGCTTGTCACCTATCTAGTCAGTGAAGGACAACCAGGTCGCCAAAAGTGCTGAAGAAGATCTAAGCAAGTGCTGATGGTCGAGATAGAAGGAAAAAGGGTAAAATCGTGGAGTTATTCAGCTATCCTGACCTGGATCACCTAAAGTTACAGTAGCCAGATCAAGAAGAAGTGAAAAATGAAGGCGAGATGAATAACAATAGGTGAATCACTGATCTGTCGGCGACACCCGACTTACCTCGCCGAGTGGTCTTAAGAAGTGACACATCATACTTGTTTAAATTAGTTTTGGCTAGAGAAAGATATTCATTCAGAAATGAGAGGAAGAAATTACTTAGAGAGATTACACTACCAAAGGCTTTCCTTGGTGATTTTAGCAAGATTTCCTCATATAATTCTCATTTTGTACTCAACTATCGGAGTGAGGATGGATGTTGATTGTTCTAGTTTTTATATGAGTGGCTAAAACCCTTCTCTTGGGGTTTTGACCATGAAACAAATTGTTGAGTATTGCTAAGTGGGTATTGTTGAATTGCAAATAATGGAGTTAATTTGAAGTGGGTCTGAGTTGCTACTGCGTTTTGAAGTTGTTTTTCATATTCAGTGTAACAAGTTTAGTGTTGTGAGCTTGCCCGAGAGAGAGGCACGGAACCAAGGTAGCAAACTTAGCATCCTTAGTAGTGGTTTACCTGGATTTTAGCTCGAGAGAGTGAAACATGGAGCATATCCTTTGTATCGAGCTTGAGAGAGTGGATTTGATGAGGACAAAGGGTTGGGCATCTTCCGATTAGTGTTGAAGTTCGAGAGAATTCAGCATAGGAAAGGTAATTGTTCGAAAGAAAGTTATCTTATATATGGCTTGATCTACCCACAACAAATTACCCTATTGTGAGCATCAACATTCACTCGCTAAAGTAAAATTCAACAATTAGTTGGTCAATTCCCCAAGTTCTACTTTACTATTTGTTTATTTCGTGTTGATTCGTGAAATTGGAGTGAAATTTGACATTTGAAACTCAAACCATAAAGGTGTAACAAGTGTTTCTTTGAACAGATTGTTGTCACAACTTCATCTTCAAATTTAAAGGAAAAACTACTTCCTTGGGACTCGACCCCAACTCACTTGGTTGGGTTATATTACTATTGAACGATCGCTGACACCTAGTATTGGATGAAGTGTCTTTGATAGCGTTTATCAAAATTTTAGGTTAAGTTCCTACCCTCCTTATGATGTCTTGAGTCTCATTCGATGATGAATTTTCCCAAAGGGGAAGATAATGTAACACCCCGAATGTAGGAAAGATTGAAAATTACATGTTTGCAGATCTGGTGCCAAAACCAACGGAGCCACCAACGGCTTGTGGTCAGACACAAGTCATAGGTAGGTCTCGTAGGTGAGTCCAGGACTTAGAGAAATTTTAGAGTCAAAAGTTGGGACCCATGGATAAGGTGTACGGTCCGTAGGTGAGGTCGGAAATTAATTTAATAAGGGCTTTTGGGTCTTTTCCTAATTATTCTAACCCGATATTATATCATTTTAACCTCTATTAGAAATACTATATAAATGTGTTTACCCCAAAAATCTCCTAATTCAATTCATTCTCTCAAATTCCTAAAAGAAGAACAAGTTCATCCTCACAAATACTTCTCTCTCTAGAATTTGAAGAAGAAGAAGGCTAGGGTTTCAAGTCAAGACTCCAATTTCACCATTGATTAATTTTTTGTCATTAAGGTATGATAGTATTCACCTATGGAGTCCTTTCCTCCATAGGGTTCCTAAATTAACCAATATTCACAAGGTAGAATATCCAATGGAAGTTAGGATTTTTACTCAAACTCAGGGGTTCTTTTCAAGTATGATATTATTGATTGATTTCTGTCTTTTTATGCATGAATTGAAGAAATTGCATATTTCTAAGTTGAATCCCCATGAACGCATGTGAAATCTATGTTTTCTAGAATTTATCATATGATGAGCCTTTTGAATCATGAAAGATGAGTTTTATGAAGATATGCATGTTCTTATAAATTTAATGAAAATGATTTAAGATTTTCTTTGAGAGTGAAGCATCATTGTTGTTGTTGTTGTTTTTGTTATTGTGAAAGTATATTTCACATAAAGGATTCTTAGGGTTGAATGGTTTTCTCAACTAAACTTTGAATCAAGATTAAGGAGCTATTCTAATAAAACCTAGTTTGGATTGGTTGCCTAATTGTTCCTTTCCATAGATGATAATATGACTTTAGCTTGGGTTGTCTACATGATATTCCCTTCCATGTATAAAATGACAAGTTAAGATTAAAGACTATTTCGTGGGATTTACGCTTACCACCGAGAGGATATTGATATGGAAGTTCTCTTGTAGCTTGAGGCCGGGTTTCTAGTAGCAATCTCCTTATCCCATAATTTATGTGCCACCGCAGACTGATTGTCTTAGATAGATATTAGCTAGTGGATCCACATAAACTAGAAGTTCATGGTCTTACCTTGGCAAGTAGGACACCCCTTTTCGGTGTGAGGTTGACACCGGATTCCATGTTAATAGTTCACATGGTCTTAATGTCGGTTAAACATAGCTATCCCACAATAATGAACTAAGGTTACTTCTAGAAGTATCTCACGAATGTTTAAAGATGTTATCTTGCATTGACCATGATTTATAATTTATGTTTTCTAACCCCTTTTATCTCATGATTTAGCTTGATCATTGCATGTCATGAAAAGGTCCTTTTAACATGATTTCATACTTTTATGCATTTCTATCATACTTGGTACATTCTATGTACTAACACATACTCCTTCCAATATTTTTTCATTAATGTAGGGTCCGACGATCCTAATTCTCATCTTCGTGGCTAGGGATCACTTTAGTAGATTGAATATTGGTGAGTCCTCATCTTCCAATGACCAAACCTTTATTTCATATTGACCTTACTTTAAGTATTGTATGTTATGTATGGGTTACATCCCGATCATTCTTGATGTACTAGATGGCTTTGAGACTATGTTAGACTTCCGCTACATTTTATAAATTCTTATATGTTGAAATTGTCTTTTAGACTCGTAAACTTTATTATCTTGTATGATGTATGCTAAGTGGCTTGTATGGGGCCTCTTGGGGTCTTATACGCCATGTTATGCCTAGGGTATACTTTGGGTAGTGACAATTTAAGAAAGTAAAGAAAAAACTTTTGAATTTTGTGTTCTTTAATTAGAGATACATAAAATGTACGAAAATTTCAATGGTTTAGTTTAGGCAAGATCTAGAGGAATTGTGGGGTGCTGATTGTTCTATGAAATTGAAACCAGTGTTTAAGGCAGTTCTTTCCTTTGTTATATGGAGCATATGTAAAAAAATAAACTTGATCAAGCATGGGGGAATATGAGTAATCATTCATTGATTTTGGAGATTCAAAGAAACCTACATTTGTATGTCAAGTTAAGTTAATCTTGGTTGAAGAGATACCTAAGACTTGGCTTCTAATTATCAAGTTCTTAGAGGGCTATTCACCTCTGATCAACTACAAGGTTGTTAGATGGATTCATCCTCCCAATGAAAGTTATAAATGCTACACTAATGGTTTAGGATAAGTTCTTTTGATTTTTGTGTGAGAAATGGAGAAGGTGATTTGCTAAATGCTGAAACTAGGGTATTAGAAGAGGCTACTATTATTGATACTGAAATTAAAGCTATAAGAGTGGGACTAGAATAGGATTAGAATTTTGTTTATACAATAATTTTGTTCCATTAATCATTTAGACAAATTCTATAATAGCTCAAAAGGTCTTAAATCAAATTTGGGAGGTTCCATGGTTGATTTTTTGGGATATTAGGTACATAAAGAGTCAAATGCATAATAAGGATGTAACACCTCGGATCTCAAATCGAAGAAAATCCTAGTTTTCAAAATGTTGGTGCTAGTACTGACAGAACCACCCACGGACCGTAGGTATAACCATGGACTGTAGGTGGGATTCCGTCGCTAAGGTCTAAATTTTGATGGTCTCTGATCCCACTCACAGTCGACCATTACGGTTTGTGGTTGGACCTACGAACTGTAGGTCGAACCGTTGGTGAGGGTTAGCTGCCAATTGGAGGGAATTGGTCATTGGGTCAACTTCAAACGGTCATATCTTTTAGCGCAGAATGAATTATGTGGCCCATGACCTATCAAAAGAAAGATAATTTAATCCTCTTTCCAAAACCACCGAGTTTGGTAAAATCTCATCTCCAAGTAAGAAGTTATGCTCATTTTTGTGAAGCCCTGTCGGGCAAAGCTTGATCGATGGCTCCTACCGATGGTTGGTAGGTCAACCGACGGCCTGTCAGTCCTGTAGTAGGTAAAACTCGTCAGATTTAAGTCAGGGTCATTTTGGTCCTTTCACTATGCGTTGGGCACTTAAAATACGTCCTTTGAAGCCTAAACTACGTCGTTTTACTTAGTTTAAGCCTAATAACTTAGTCAGACATACCCAAAACCTTTGATCTCCAAAATTCATCAAAATTAGAGAAGAAAAAAAGAAGTAAGAGGCGCCAGCCTTCCCAAGAACAACCAGCAGGTTTCCTTCAAGTTCCAGCCCCAAAATTGAAGGATTTTTTCGTAGATTTCGTCACCAGGTATGTGGGATTTCACTAGTGGGTTCCTTTCATCCACTAGGTCCCTAGAATTCATTTAGATACTTGATTCTCCATATCTTGGTTAGACATAGGGTTTCCAAAACCTTGGATAATTATTGAGATTTAGCTGTTGGTAGTATCCCTAATCGAAATAACAGGTTTTCTCGAAACATTTGCTTAATTCCTTGTATGAACTCAGAACCCTAGTTGTGTAGATTCTCCTAGTTCATGAATTTCACTTGCTAGGTCAGTTAAACAGATAATCATGCTTTAGATTTCGAATGTCACATTATACGTATATAAATATTGCATTCTCAGTTAGCATGTCAGTAATTTGAGCTATTCAATATTTTAGTCACATTTCAGTCATATACATACTCAGTTGGGAGCAGACTTAGCACTGAGTTGGACTAGGGTTCAGTGTACCCTTATAGTCCCAGAACTGCGTGCCCCCGTAGGATTATAAGTCCCCTCTATTGTAAAGTCCCCTCTGTTGGGAATCAGATTTAGTGATCACGCCAGACATGCCTTTATACCCATGGCAAAGTATATTGAGTCCTCTTGATGGGGCATATACATCGGACTGCATGCTTAGCTCACGTGGTTTTATGTTGGTTAATAGTAGCTCCCACAGTCAGACTCTTAGTGCATTTGACCAGGTTTTCAATATATACTTCAGAAATCATTTCAGCATGTTATTTTCATGATTAGTACTTGGTAATTTCCTTCAACTTAGTTTTTCAGTTATATTTCAGTATTTACATTTTTAGTCAGTTTATTTCATTGCTCAGCTATGCTTTGTTCATCTTATATATATTTGTTCATCTTAGTTTCTATATCCTGCATGCTCTATATATTCCAAGTACTAACACAAACTTTGCGCTACATCCTTTCATGATGTAGGTTCAGGTACTCAGCATCCAGATCGCGCTTAGATCAATTCTCGGTCCACACTTCAGTAACTTTAGTGGTGATTCCTCATTCTTCGAGGACAATAGACATGCTTTCATTTTAGTATGTACTATCAGTTTTCAGTTTTGTTAGAGTTAGCTGGGGGCATGTCCCAGTAACTCAACTCAGTTAAAGGCTTTTCAGACATAGTAATAAATTCAGCTTGAGTTGTTAAATGGTTGTCAGTTATCACTAAACTCTTAGTACATTTTATATATTCAGACTATTTGGATTTTGTTTCCCATTTTTAGATATCTACTACTTTTAGCTTCCACAAAGTTCATGTTTTACTTAGTTATTTTCAGTATGCTTATGATATGCCTCGCACAGGGTTAGCTTGGGGTCACTCGTGGTCCTAGGTATTGTGTTACATCAAAGGGGTAGCCTCGGGGAATGAAAGACTTGGTATCAGAGCATTACGTTCAAGAGTCCAAGGATGTCTAAAAGCCGCACTAAGTAGTGTCTCTTTCATTGGTGTGAAATGCACCTCATCTATGAGAGGGAGGCTACAAAGTATTTTAAGAAAAACTTCACTTCATTTGTTATTATTAGTGTGCGTAAGTATGAACTCTATTCAATCTCCTTCTGACTCCTGCTCTTTGCATTTCGGAAAATGCCTCCCAGAAGAGCTAACGCAAGGAATCAGCCAACAGCTCCAACAGACCCATTGAAAGAGCAAGTCATGCATGCCGAGTTCAGGGTTGCTTACCAAGTACTTGCTCAGGTAATGACTACCCAGGTAAATTAGTAGGCTATGGTCCCAACTCTTCCACAGACTAACACTTCTACATCAAGAATCTAAGACTTTACTCGGATAAACCCTACAGAATTTCATGGGTCTAAGTCAGAATAAGATCCACAAGAGTTTTTCGATGACATCTAAAAGGTAACAAACATTATGGGTGTCACTCAAGTCAAGAGTGCAGATTTGGTCGCCTATTAGTTGAAGAGTAGTAGCTCACTGCTTATGGGTCGGTTCATCTCTTACCTTAAGGCAAGAAAAATGATTTCCAAATGGTATATGTATCATCTTGTTCAGGTTAAGGATTCAAACTTCCAAACACCAACTCTTGAGTTAGTCCTAGTAGTAAATGAGTTTCCAGAAGTGTTTCTAGAAGATCTTCCCGGAGTTCCTCCCAAAAGGGAATTTAACTTAGGAATAGATCTCTTTCCACATACCCAGCCTAATTCGATTCCTCCTTACATAATGGCTCCGGCCGAGCTTAAGGAATTGAAAGAATAGTTGAAAGATCTTCTAGATAAGGGCTTCATCAGACCCAATATCTCTCCATGAGGTTCTCCAGTGTTGTTCATGAAAAAAGAAAGATGTTTCTCTCAGGATGTGTATTGACTATCGGCAGTTCAACCAATTCAAAATCAAGAATAAGTATCCCATGCCCAAAATTGATGACTTGTTCGACCAACTTCAGGGCGCTAGTTGCTTTTCTAAGATAGACCTCAGATCCAACTATCATCAGCTCATAGTCAGAGATAGTGACATTCCGAAGACAACCTTTAGAACTCGGTATGGTCACTATGAATTTATAGTTATGTATTTTGGACTAACAAATTCTCCTGCAACTTTCATGGACTTACTGAACATGATGTTCAAACAATAATTGGACTTGTTTGTTTTATCGTCCTTATCGATGATATCCTCATTTATTCTCGGAGTGAGGAGGAGCATGCGACTCATCTCAGAGTTGTTCTGCAAACTCTCAAAGATCGCCAGTTATTCGCTAAGTTTAGCAAATGTGAATTTTGGTTATAGTTGGTCTCTTTGCTTGGTCATGTGGTATCTAGCGAAGGGATCCGAGTGGATTCTCAGAAAATCGAGGTAGTGAAACACTGGCCCAGACCCACCTCCCCAATAGATATCAGAAGTTTATTGGGTTTGGCCGGTTATTATAGGTGATTTGTTGGAGGACTTTAATCCATAGCTTTCCCATTGACCAAGTTGACTCAGAAGAAGAAGGTCAAATTTCAGTGGTCAGATGAGTGTTAGAAAAGCTTCTCAGAATTGAAGACTAGGTTTACCACAACTCCGGTCTTAACTCTACCAGATGGTTCTGACAGATATGTGATTTATTGTGATGCATGCAGGGTCGGCCTAGGTTGTGTGTTGATGCAGCGAGGTAAGGTCATAGCTTATGCTTCAAGACAGCTTAAGGTATTTGAGAAGAACTACCCGACTCATGACCTTGAGCTTGCAGATGTAGTATTTGCTCTAAATCAGACATTACTTGTATGGTGTTCATGTTGATGTGTTCACAAATCACAAGAACCTCCAGTATGTGTTCACCCAGAAAGAGTTGAATCTTCGTCAGAGGAGATGGCTTGAATTCCTCAAGGACTATGACATGAATGTGCTTTACCATCTGGGTAAGGCCAATGTAGTGGTTGATGCTCTCAGCAGACTATCTATGGGTAGTGTATCACATGTTGAGGAAGAAAAGAAGGAATTAGCAAAAGATGTTCACCGGCTTGCTCTCTTAGGAGTGGGTCATACGGACATGTCAGATGGTGGTGTGATAGTTCAGAATGGTTCAGAATCTTCATTGGTAGTGGAGGTTAAGGAAAAATAGGATAGTGATCCTATATTACTTCAGTTAAAAAATGAAGTTCATCAGTAGAAAGTTGATGTTTTCTCCCGAGGAGGAGATGGTGTGCTTCGTTACCAGGGTTGCTTATGTGTTCCTAATGTGGGTGATTTAAGGCAGCAGATCCTTACAGAAGCCCATAACTCTAGGTATTCCATTCATCTTGGTGCCACTAAGATGTACCATGATATACAGGAAGTCTTTTGGTGGAACGACATGAAGAGGGACATAACAATTTTTGTGGCTAAGTGTCCTAATTGTCAATAGGTTAAGGTAGAACATCAAAAATTGGGAGGTTTGAGACAAGAGATTACATTCCTACATGGAAGTGGGAAGTGATAAAAATGGACTTCATTACGGGTTTACCTCGTACTTACAGACAACATGACTCCATTTGGGTGATAGCGAACATAGTTACTAAGTTCGCTCACTTCTTGGCTGTCAAGACTACAGATTCAGCGGAGGATTATGCTAAACTCTACATTAATGAGATAGTCAGGTTGAATGGGGTTCCCTTGTCTATCATCTCAGATAGAGGTCCTCAGTTTACCTCTCATTTCTGGAGATCATTTCAAAAAGGTCTTGGTACTCAGGTAAATTTCAGCACAACATTTCATCCACAGACTGATGGTCAGGCAAAGAGTACCATTCAAACCTTAGAGGACATATTGAGAGCTTGCGTGATCGATTTCAAGGGTAGTTGGGATGATCATCTACCTTTCATAGAGTTCACCTATAATAATAGCGATCATTCCGACATTCAGATGGTCCCTTATGAGGCATTATACGGGCGTAGATGTAGATCTCCGATTGATTGGTTTGAAGTAGGTAAAGCAGCATTGATTGGGGCATATTCGGTTCATGAAGCTATGGAAAAAGTTCAGCTCATCAGAGATAGACTTAAGATAGCTCAGAGTAGTCAGAAGTCCTATGCAAATGTAAGGAAAAGGGACATAGAGTTTGAGATCGATGATTGGGTTTTCCTGAAGGTGTCACCTATGAAGGGGGTTATGAGATTTGGCAAGAAAGGGAAACTCAGTCCAAGATATATAGGTCCTTATTAAATCCTAAAGAGGGTTGGTAAGGTGGCTTATGAGTTAGAGTTACCAGCATAACTAGCAACGGTTCATCCAGTCTTTCGCATTTCCTTGTTGAAGAAGTGTGTGGGTGATCCGTAATCCATAGTACCATTAAAGAGTGTAGTGTGAAGGATAGCACTTTTGAAGAGGTGCCAATTGAGATTCTTGACCATCAAGTTCGTAGGTTGAGAAATAAAGAAGTCGCTTCAGTGAAGGTTTTGTGGAGAAGTTTGTCCGTAGAGGGAGGTACTTGGGAAGTAGAAGCAGCCATGAAGGCGAAGTATCCTCATCTCTTACCTTTATATTTTGTTTCAGCTTATGGTTATAGTTCCTCTCCGGTATCTCAGTGTCACGACCCGAGAGCACCCCCTAGTCATAACACGACGTACTTGACCCTGAAGGGTTCTTATACAAGCTCTTAGCATATCATGACATAAGAACATAGGAAAAATGCAGAAAATTTAAAACTTTTCTTTACAATCGAAGTCTCTAAAAAATATGAGAGAAAGTCTATGACACTATGTCTCAAACCATCTATAACATTAGGATTAAAACTCTTTAATACAATCTTAGGGGTACGACCCTTACATAAATATAAAGACATAAAAGTAAAGACAATAAAGGACATGTTGTTAAGCCCTCGAATACAATGAGGACTCACCAATCTTCTTTTTGTTGATCTACAAAGGTCCTAGCCACGAGGATGGAATCCAGTATCTCCAAACCCTACACTTATAGAAAATGTAGAAATATGGGTTAGCACAAAATGTACTAAGTATGGAAGCCATGCAAGGAAATTCTTAAAACATGCATAAAAGGGACATTTTATTTAAAACCATGCTTCATGCCACTTTTGAACATCATCTTTGAAATAGTTGGAGAATGTATCTCATCAGAAAAACCATGCACAATTCATCATAACATAGAGATTATCATCAAAATTACAAGTATAGTCTTCAACACAACATAATGCATACTCCAATCTTCACAAGACATAGTTCACATACATAAGTACATAAAAAGATCATATTATCATATAGACTATCACATGAGCAACCCTAAGCTAAACTTGTGCAATGCATAGCTAGGATCCCATAATCCTATCTACATTAAGTCTCACTTTTAGGCTACCACGATCATGCATAACATAAGTTCACACCACATATATGCCACCCAAAGTCATACTAGTACAAGGCAAAGGTATGGTCCCATAACCCTACCAAATGCCAAGTATCACATTTAGACCACCAACAACAAACATATCTAACTTTTAGTTCATTCATAACCAACATACATAAGTAAGGAGTCATTCATGTTCATAACTTGTGACAAGTGAAGAAAAACCTTAACATTCATACAGAATTCATAAGTCATCATAACATCATAACATAAGAGAACCTAACCATAACCTCTCTTAAAGTTCACTTGTGCTATGTATGGGTGAAGTCCCATACCCCCACTCATACTAAGTAGTACCTCTTAAGAAGTCATAATTAGAGTCCATGTTCTTATCATAGCTCGTATTCGTATCATATAGGGATAATAGCCTTAATCGACATAGACCATGTGAGCTACATGGAATCGGGTGTTCTACCCCCACACCAAAAAGAGGTGTTCTACTTGCCTAAGGTAGAACGTACATATTAGCTTTTAGGTGGATCCACTATCTAAAACCTATGTGGGCACATATTATGGGATAGGGGGATTGGTACTAGAAACCCGGACTTGCTAAACGTAGAAGGTTTCCATCCCATGAGACAACATACATTGGGAAGCCGGACTTGCTAAACGTAAAAGCCTCCCATCTCACTTTCATATCCGCTTGGTGCTAATCATAATTCCCTTTGTAAGTTATATTAAGTCTTTTACTTAAGTTCAAGGTTATAAGAGGATGAATTAGGCACTCAAACCAACATTCATCATAATATACGAAAGATTCATTAAGTGAGAATATCCTTTAACTTTAGAACCATCAATAAGTGAGTAAACCTTTCACATTATCATTCATAGTGTTTTCATGAAAATTAGCCTTTCAATCAACACCATAATACGAATATAGTCATAGCATATCATACATACATAATAACTAAATACCTCCACCTTTCAAGTGGATCAACATGATTATGTACATTCCGTGCATAATAGTATGTAAAGGTGTTTATGAGAACTAACCTTTGACGGGTCAGGGACCATGCCCACTTTGACGGGTCGGGAGGGGAACCACGGCTCGTGGTGGTGCCCGTGGTCCCTTGACCAGTGTGCCTCTCCACTCTCACAAGACCTCAAGGGGTGAAGACCACGAGTTGTGGTGAAGCTCATGGTCATGGAGGCAGTAGCTAGTGAAAGTTGCCTTGCTTCCCTTCAACCTAAGTGAGCTTCACGCCCAAGTTTACGGACCATCTAGAGCACCACGGTTCATGGTGGTGCCCATGTTCTTCAAGGCAATAGCTTCCTCAATCATGCACCACTCCCACCAAGCTAAGGCCACCCCATGAACCTTCCCACGATCTGTGGTCATGACCACGAGTCGTGAAATGGCTCGTGAAGGGTGCCTTGGCTTGGCACGATTTCTAGGCACTTTCTGTTGCCACCACGAGTGGCTTCACAACTCGTAGTGGCCACCACGGGTCGTTAACACCCTGTTGGTGATAGTAGTCAGTCTCTAGATAGTGATTTGTGCACCCTAGGCTCCCACAATGCCAAGGGAAGACCAAGACACCTCCCACGATCCGTGGTCAAGAAACGAGTCGTGGTTCCTAGGAAGTGACTAGGCCTTAATACCATACCTCACACATGCCTAAGGGACCTTCATTAGCCCTTTCACGGACCGTGGTCAAGACCACTGGCTGTGAAACTGGTCGGGGTCCTTAGGCAGTATCTAGCCAACTTGGGGCAGCATTGGCCTTTGGCTTAGGCTTGCCCCTTTTTGGCTTGGCTCTTGGCCTTGCACCCTCAACCAAACCTTAGAAGGTCTTCTAAATTTAGGGGTCGAGGATGTACTTTAACGTTTAACCACTAAACCCCTTAAATCTTGACATTAACCCTCACGTTTAGGCTATAGTTCAACCTATTATTTTGCGAGTCGTTACATTATCTCCCCCTTAGAAACATTCGTCCTCGAATGACACTTTAACATATTAGGGAAAACGACTCAAGACTAGCAACCCAACAATCATGCCACATCAAAATAATGCATAAACATAGGAGGAAACATCAACTCCTCATCAATAAGATCAATGCAACATAAGAAAGTATGAACTACTTCTACCAACTCATTATGCAACAAAGCATCAACATTTCTCATGTTCATATGAGGACTACCTTCTCCTAGTCATCACATTCTCAACATCCTCTCATGGGGCTCATATGCAAATAATTCACAAAGAGCATTTCATTTAAGGAGGAATTCTCAACTCCTAACCAAAGCATGGTCATATATTCTTCTCATGAAGTTCAACTGGCAATTCATACTCAATGCATTACAACATGAGGAAAACAATTCACATAAACTCATTTTCTTGCAATACACTAGTTTTCATGAACATGCATCATATAAGGAAGTCATGGCAACACATAAGCACATATCAACAACGTTGGCTAGGAACACCATTTCCCCCCTTAGGAGTAAGCCTATACCAACTCGTCCAAACAACACCAATCACATACTCATAGGAGGATCTATCTTTTCCCAACTAAAGCAAGCTCAACACATCAATATGGAGCTAGTATTCCCTTTCATCAATAGCATATCCAACATGTTCAACAAACCATCTCATGAAGTCAATATGTCATCATCATACTAAATTGCACATCAACATCAGAAACTTATAAATCATGGAGGAACTCATTTTATGAAAAACAAGAATCTTTCAAAAACATGCCTAACATAAGGAGGTCATGGAAATTTCTAACACACTCATGACTCCTAGACCTAATACAAGCCCAAAAAGGCACTCTTGGTCTCAAGATAGAATAAGAATAGAAGAAAAGGATGAGGATATCGGGACTCTCAATCAATTTTTGCTAACTAAGCACATGGTCTCCCCCTTGGGAAATAAGCCCCCTTACTAAAACCTCAAACACTACTCCTTTCAAACAAACTCAAAGAATTATCAAGGCTCATTATAACCTTATCGGGATCTAAAAACAATAGAGGTCTAATAGCCATGCATCCAAACCCTACCAAGGTTAACAAGAGTAACTCTAAGAAACAAGGGAAAATCATAGGACACATGAAATCATCCAAGACTCCAAAACCACAAAATGAGTCAAGGAGAACTTATCATCTTAAGCTTAGAGGAGGAATTGAAGGGCATATAAGGATATAGGGACATCTCATTGGCCCTTGGCCTTCTAAATAAGCACCTTCAACTACAACCCTTACTAAAATACCACTCCTCAACATTTTCATGGAACCACTTTCTTAATTTTCTATGTCTTAACTTGTCGGCCTAAGATCCCAATTGGTACTTCCAAATTAGAGAGGTCCCCATTTAAGCACCCTTGCTCACAAGAAACCTTACCAAAATCATGGACATCTAGAACACTCAACTTTTCATATCCCTCACACAAGGTGATTCAAAACCATGGAGAATTACACTTTCAACCTCTCTCAAAGGAGTCTACCCACTCAAACACATCATAAAACTTATAATGGCTAAATTGCTACCAACCAACTAAACATAACCTCACAATCACCTTGCTAGGTAGGCACACTATGCCCCCCTTGGGAGTAAGCCTACATAATTTTTTTCTAAACATTTTTCATAACATATAGACTGCTATGAAGCATCATTCACACTAAAAGAAACACCACAATCTATTACCTCAAATCTCTCAAGTCACTTAGCCAATATTGGCATCACAACCAACCTTTCTCGCTCACCCTTGTAGCATAAACCCTTCTAATAGTCACATCCTAAAGACCATCGATAAGGGATAAGAGAGAGAGCTTACAGATCTATGGCACAACTTAGAGAATAAAGAAGTGATGTTTCCAAACGTCCTATAGGCTCTCGCTCATAGATGTGTCGTGACTCACACCGATGAACAAGACTATACTAGATGTGGTTTGAGACATCCTAACCCCATTCCAAAACCTTATGCTTTAATACCAAGTTTGTCATGACCCGAGAGCACCCCTAGTCGTAACACGGCGTACTTGACCCCGAAGGGGTCTTATACAAGCCCTTAGCATATCATGACATAAGAACATAGGAAAAATGTAGAAGATTTAAAATTTTTCTTTACAATCGAAGTCTTTATAAAATGTGAGAGAAAGTCTATGACACTATGTCTCAAACCATCTATAACATTAGGATTAAAACTCTTTAATACAATCTTAGGGACACGACCCTTACATAAATCTAAAGACATAAAAGTAAAGACAATAAAGGACATGTGGTTAAGCCCTCGAATACAATGAGGACTCACCCATCTTCTTCTTATTGATCTACAAAGGTCCTAGCAACGAGGATGGAATCCAATATCTCCAAAGCCTACACTTATAGAAAATGTAGAAATATGAGTTAGCATAAAATGTACTAAGTATGGAAGTCATGCAAGAAAAATCCTTAAAACATGCATAAAAGGGACATTTTGTTTAAAACCATCCTTCATGCCACTTTTGAACATCATCTTTGAAATAGTTGGAGAATGTAGCTCATAAGAAAAACCATGCACAATTCATCATAACATAGACAATATCATCATAATTAAAAGTATAGTCTTCAACACAACATTATACATACTCCAATCTTCACAAGACATAGTTCACATACATAAGTACATAACAAGATCAAATTATCATATAGATTATCACATGAGCAACCCTAAGCTAAACTTGTGCAATGAATAGCTAGGATCTCATAATCCTATCTACACTAAGTTACACTTTTAGGCAACCACGATCATGCGTAACATAAGTTCACACCACATATATGCCACCCAAAGTCATACTAGTACAATGCAAAGGTAAGGTCCCATAACCCTACCAAATGCCAAGTATCACATTTAGACCACCAACAACATACATATCTTACTTTTAGTTCATTCATAACCAACATACATAAGTAAGGAGTCATTCATGTTCATAACTTGTGACAAGTGATGACAAACCTTAACATTCATACATACCTTCATACAAAATTCATAAGTCATCATAACATTATAACATAAGAGAACCAAACCATCACCTCTCTTAAATTCCACTTGTGCAATGTATCGGTGAAGGCCCATACCCCTACTCGTACTAAGTAGTACCTCTTAAGAAGTCATAATTAGAGTCCATGTTCTCATCATAGCTCATATTCTTATCATATAGGGATAATAGCGTTAACCGACATAGACCATGTGAGCTACATGGAATCGGGTGTTCTACCCCCACACCGAAAAGAGGTGTTCTACTTGCCTAAGTTAGAATGTACATATTAGATTTTAGGTGGTTCCACTAGCTAAAACCTATGTGGGCACATAGTTATGGGATAAGGGGATTGCTACTAGAAACTCGTACTTTCTAAACGTAGAAGGTTTCCATCCCATGAGACAACATACATTGGGAAGCCGAACTTGCTAAACGTAAAATCCTCCCATCTCACTTTCATATCCACTCGGTACTAAGAATAATTCCCTTTAAAAGTTACATTAAGTCTTTTACTTAAGTTCAAGGTTATAAGAGGATGCACTAGGCACTCAAACCAACATTCATCATAATAGCTCAAAGATTCATTAAGTAAGAATATCCTTTCACTTTAGAACCATCAATAAGTAAGTAAACCTTTCACATTATCATTCATAGTGTTTTCATGATAATTAGCCTCTCAATCAACACCATAATATGACTATAGTCATAACATATCATACATACATAATAACTAAACACCTCCACCTTTCAAGTGGATCAACATGATTATGTACATTTCATGCATAATAGTATGAAGGTGCATATGAGAACTAACCTTTCAATCAACACCATAGATACATTATCATCATATGACACTTACTTCTCAAGTGTTCATAAGCACGTACATAATGCCACAATCATACATAATTCACATATATTGCATTCAAGAGTCACATTCAGTCAACACATCTAGCATACAACAAATATAACATAGATACAACCATGACTCAAGTAATACATTTACTTCATGCATAAACTCATGTGATCATATTATAGGTCATGTGGGTGAAGTCTTTGAACAATAGTGACGTATACAACTTCAACCTACATAACAGCTTCCTTCTTTAAGCCTAGGCATCCTTAACTTATTCATATTTGCTTTACCATTCAAGCCTTAGGAATAATCTTCATATTAATTATGAGAATTACTCTCAAGCCATGTCTCACATTGTAATCATGTATACCTAACTCTTAAGGTAAACTTGACTACATACTTCATTCCTACCCAAATATAGACATATAGCATCAAGCAAACTAGATCAAAATACTACTTCCACCATGATCCATCAAATAAGACATAATCAAGTTAGTTCATGTATACAATATTCATTCATAATCAATTCATGTCTAGGTGATTCAATCTAAGGCAATTCACTAAGAAGTTCATCAATCTTATGGGTTCACATCTAACCCTTAATTTGCCTCTTTCATGATATAACCCTAGAATATTAGGTTAATCAAGAATATAGGTAGATTCATACTTAGATAATGTAATTACATCATAATCAACGCACATTCAATAAATTGAATCCACTTCTAACAACACTCATTGTGTAGAGAAGAGTCATAGCTAGGTTTGTTTAAAATTCATGGATTCTTTGGAATTCAAGTTAGAATCAACTAAAATCAGTAGTATCATCAATAACAAACATAATTCAATATAGAAACAATAACTTGTTAAGCTTTCATGATCAATCAAGTCACACCTTAGTTCACAATTTAGGAAGAAGGGGAAATCATGGGTCCAAGAGTGATTTTCATCAAAAACCATCAATAATACAATAATACAACCATAAATCATCTTAAAAAATCATAATAATCCATAATTAAACAATTGAATTCATTTTGGAAGAAGACCCATGACTAGATTTGAAAAACCTAGATTTGGAGAATTTGAAAACATAGTTGAAGGGTCTTCTTGGTGATAGCTAACCAAGAATGAAAAGTATCCATACCTTAGGTTTAGATTCCCATAAAATTCATATGAAAAATCTCCCATATTCAAGCCCTAGTTGATCTCTTCCTTGGTCTTCAATGGATGTTCTAGAGAGAAGATTCTTGGAGTGAAGGGAAGTTGCGATTTTGCTTTTGGGGTCTTGGGTTATAATGGGATAAAATAGGTATTTTAAGACTTAAAACCATAT
>JAJOOO010012561.1:0-33575 GCA_029582685.1 Solanum piurae | reverse complement strand
TGAGCACCGATATGGGGATGCGAGTTCATATTAACTCAAGTCTCCATAAACCATGTAGCCATCATGGGTAGTAAATGATCATACTTTTTAGATGACTCCTTAAGATGCTTTTAGCATAGACTAGTGGATCCACTTAGTTAAGGCGTTCTATGTGACGGCAAAGTATAGGACAATTCTGACAGCGTGGGCAAGACGCTGTATCACCACTTAGGCTCATAGTGATGGTTGTCGGTTAGAGAAACTCCCATAGAAACTATATTACTTTATTATATGAGTAAAGTTGAATTTATTATTGCATTTTCTTTAACGAACTAAGTTGTTTTCTACTGCTTTAAAGGCTTTCTATAAATTGCATGTGTTTTATTGCTTTATATTGAGTTAAGTTATTCAGGAGTTGAGTAAGGCCAAGGTAAGTGTTTTTCAAGCTTAAGTTATGTTTATCATTCCAACTCGCATACTCGTACATTCAATGTACTGATGCCAGTTGTCCTGCATCTTATTATGATGTAGACGCAGGTAACCAGGATCAGCATCCAGCGCCTCGTTGATCCAATTGAGTACGCAGAGTCAGTTGGTGAGCCTTCTTGCATTCCGGAGGACTCTTTTTATCATTTGATTTTAGTATTTCATTGTTAGGATGATCGGAGGTCTTGTCCCGACATCCCTCTTTATTTTAGAGGCTTCATAGACAGTTAGTAGTTCAGTTGTCTTTACATTATCATTTCATATGTTATAACTTGAGTTGCCATTTTTTCCAAGTTGAATGTTGACTTTTAAACATTCAAAGTTATTTTATTAAACCATTGAGTAAGTGCTTTTGATCATTGTAATAATGCTTAGAGTCTTCCGCTGAGTAAGTAAGCCAGACCAAGGGTTCGCTTGGGGCCAACAATGGTTCTCGAGTGCCAGCCACGTCCGGGGTGTAGGCCCAGGGTGTGACACCTCACGTGAGAGTTTTAGAGTTTGATGTGTGGATTAATATTGTAAAATGGCTTCCCGTACCTAGGACGAGGTGATTAGGGGTTAAACGTCAAGGTACGACCCTCTAAGGACCAACCAAAGTGACCATACTTGCTACTTGTAACCCCCACATATTGCATTGAGATACGGCCGGGACCCATATTTGTGGACCTCAACAGATGCCTAACACCTTCCCCTCGAGGTAATTTGAACCCTTACCCTGATCTCTGGTTCGTTGACCTTAGTTAGATTTAGCTAGGTTAGATAGGTGCCCTAATGCGCCTTAATTCGTTAGGTGGCGACTCTTCAATTCCAAAAGCCCCCAAAAGAGAGTTGTTAGGTCGAAGGTCCGTTTTCGCGAGAAAAATGGGACGCGACAGAATGACGACTCTGCTGGGGATATTAGGTTCTAACCATTACGTGTTTCATGCTTATGTGGGGTTTACTTTACTTGATCATTTCATTATTTGTCTGTTTATTATTTATAGGTAATTTCATGCTTAATCCCCTGCTTATTTCCTTATTTGTTGGATTTTCACATGCTTATATGTTTTATTCTGTTTATTTATGTATTTATTTACGGCTTTTCTTAAAATTACCTATATGTTACTGTTTTTCATCTAAATGCTAAATGTTTACTGCTTTGATAAACTGGCATTCCGCTCATACTTCCCCCAATTGGGACCCTCTTCTTTTTAAAAAATAAATAAATTATTGTGATGTTGTGCCTTTGCACCTCTCACAAATACTCCAATTCTCTTCAAGTACCCATTAGAGAGAGTCGGCATATGCGTGGACGGAACGGATAGTATTACTACCGAGAAACCACGAGCCTTCTCACATAGATCCTCTTCAAGTACGTGTCGAAACAACTCTTAGAAATCTCAATTAGGTCATACATGCTGCATAAACCTTAGGTGGTTTGACCCTTGGTGTCAATCCGCACAATTAGTAGCCACCCTATTGTCTAAAGGGCTCCAACACCCTTCAGACAAATTGCATAATTATGTGTCAATGTGATCATGATAGTTAAATCAAGCCAAATTATGCCAAAATGAAGTTTTGAATTTTACTCTAACTTAACTCCAAATTGGCAAAATAGACTTGAATTAACTATTGTGCATCACTTATGTGTCGTCTTAGGCCTACCTCTGGCTCAACGAGGCCCTTTGCATTTAGGGCGTTTATCTTACAACAATGTGTTTGTTATCCCAATTTATGCAATGTTCTAACTTGGGGTTTCTTTTGCTTTTATTTTTGTTCTACCCTTCCCTTATGGTTGATCTGTAGACCATGGTTTACCACACACGATCAAAAGGAGTTCTTCCTTCTCTTCCAACTGAGAATCTCAAAGTAAAGAGGAAAGTGACTAACGAGAAGGTTATGGGTAAGACTATTGAATAGAAGCATCCTTCAGACGAGTTGGTCTCAAGCCTGGAACAGAAAATAAAGAAGTTAGAAGAAGAGGTGTCAGATATGCGTGAATTGGCTAAGTTGTTAATCTCTGTCAATCCCGCCTTGGAGAAAAACATGGATAAGTCGCCTGTCACAAGTCAAGCCACTCTCCAAGATAATCCTCCACTCACTCACCCTATTTCTCATCCTACACCAACTTACTCTACTTCTCATCCTCAAAATCAACCAAGCTCCATTCAAATGCCTCCAAGGAACACTCACTTTCCAAATTACCCATATCCTCCCCAACATCATGCTTATGCTTCTAGACCTCCATATCTCACTCCGCACCTGCAGAATCCCATCATACAGGCTCCTCGATATGAAATGCCTTTGCACCAAGTTCCTTGGTATCGCGCACCTCTCAAAATTCCTCCATATCAAAAGCCTCCATCCCAAAGGCCTCCTCTACCATATCAACAACCAGCATATCTCGTCCACAATGTCAAATCCCTCACTCAAAGTCATATTCGGAAAAACCTCTTCAATGTTGCGAAGAAGCCCATTAAAGTTTACGCTTCTTTAGCGGAATCCTTTGACCAACTCTATAAAAAGCTTAAAGTGGCTGGCTGTGTGACACTTATCCCTGCCAAGAATCCAGATGCTCAATCCAAGGGGTATGACTCAAACGAGATTTGTGACTATCATTCAGGGATGAATGTGCATACTACTGAAACATGTCGTGCTCTAGGAGGCATAATTCATCAACTGATTGAAGCTAAAGTTATACACTGGACAGACCTTGTGCCAAAGGAGTCCCAACAGTGAACGTGCCGAAGTTTACTTGAACCAGTTTCCAAATAAGGCTTGCGCCATTTAAGTTCAAGTTTTCTACATTCAGACAAGGAAAGTACCTATGTTATATGGGCAATAAAGTTGGTCAAAATCTATCATTTCAATATGCTTAAGAATGCTCTGTTTAATGTCTTATGCTCTTGTATTTGGAACTACGTCAGACCTGATTCCCGTTTAAGAGGGGATACGTAGGCGCTCCAACGGAGTTCTGTCTTATCATAAAAAAATAATTCATTTTCCCCTTTTGACTGTGTAATTGGGGCAGAATTTTTGAGAGGGTCTCAAAAATTCCATCAGAGGGACATTTTCTCACAAATCACGATACTGAGGCAGAATTTTTGAGAGGAACTCAAAAATTCCTTCAAAATCATTTCTTCTCACAAACCAGTAACTGGGGAAGAATTTTTGAGAGGATCTAAAAAATTCCTTCAAATGAGCATTTTCTGCACGAATCAAGACTGGGGCAGAATTTTTGAAAGGATCTCAAAAATTCCTTCAAATGAGCATTTTCTGCACGAATCAAGACTGGGGCAGAATTTTTGAAAGGATCTAAAAAATTCACAGCAATCAAGCTATAATCTTCAACAAGAATCGGAATAACAGAGCTGCTACTGAGTCAGATGTTGTAAAGTCTCAAACTATGCCATAGTCAAAGATTCAACAATACTTTTTACAAATCAATATTTTCAAAAGCTTTTCCAAAAAAACTCTCTCCTTCTATTTTATTTTTTCTTCTTCAAAGCAAGTGCCCGGAAAGGTCTGGATGTCAAGTAAAAGGGAGCACACCGGTAGGAGCAGATCAACCGCCCCAAGTTTTAAACTAACATTTTTTCTTTGAATGCAGAGAAGACAAGTACACATATAAGAAGCAACTCCAACATCGCTCGAAGAATCAACGTGCCACTATTCTGAGCCCGATTGATCGCTAATCAATGGTATTCCTTCCTTCCAACAGGAAAAGGATCAAGCTCTATGCTTCGAATTCGCCAGTCAAATGACATACTATCCTTCTGACGGGATGAATGACCAAGTTAGTTTGAGCCCGACAATCACCAACAAATGGCACACTATCCTTTCAACAAGGCAAATGACCAAACTATTGAGCCCAAGTCACCAGTGAAATGACACACTATCTTTCCGATAGGATGAATCATCGCGCTACTATATATTGATCCCGACAAATCAACATTTCAACTGCACCTACTCCTTACAATAGGACGAAGGGTCAAAGCTACAATATTCTGAACTCAAAATTTGTCAACAAATGACATTCAATCCTTCAATAAGGCGAAGGTCTATGCCCTCAAACAACTATCACTTGAGTCCGAGACTACATTATGCCTGAAAATTGCATGTGCCCGAAGGTTGCATTATTGCATGTGCTCGAGATTGCATTGTGCCCGAGATTGCATTGAGCCCGAGATTGCATGTGCTCGAGATTGCATTATCCCTGAAATTTGCATGTGTCCGAGGATTGCATTATTGCATGTGCTCGAGATTGCATTGTGCCCGAGACTGCATTGTGCCCGAAATTGCATGTGCCCGAGGATTGCATTACTGCATGTTCCCGAGATTGTATATGCCCGAGATTGCATTGTGCTCGATATTGCATGTGCCCGAAGATTGCATTGTGCCCGATATTGCATGTGCCCGAGAATTGCATTGTGCCCGATATTGCATGAGCCTAAAGATTGCATTGTGCCCGATATTGCATGTGCCCGAAGACTGCATTGTGCCCGAAAATTATATTGTGCCCGATATTGCATGAGCCTGAAGATTGCATTGTGCCCGATATTGCAAGTGCCCGAGAATTGCATTGTGCCTAAAGATTGTATGTGCCTGAATAAATTCAAATCTAATCGCAAGTATCAACAGATGCCCAAATTACATATACGCTTTCTTTACTCATTACATATGTTCCTAAGGCGTCATGGTCTAAAGGCATCATTTTCATGGCCTGCGGACATCATCTCATGGCCTAAGGATTTAATTTTTGTTTATCATGATCCAAAGGTGTCATAGTCTAAAGACATCATTTTTCATGGCCCGCAGACAACATTTGCATGACCTGAGGATATTATTTTTGCGTATCATGGCCCTAGACATCATAGCCTAAGACAACATTTTTCATAGTCTTAAGGCAAACATCATGGTCGATATGGGAAATTGCATCATGTTTACTTTTACCGTTTGTTTGAAATATTTGCTCTAATCATGTTACTAGCTACAGATTTGCAGAGACTAATATTTTGGAGATAAGACATCTCCCGCTCGGCAACGATTATCGTGCTTACATCTACGACAACAAAGGCCCTACCAAACTTTTTGCTACTCGTATTACTTTTTTTCTGTTAATCTTTGGCTACTCATTTACTCCTTCTCATCAGATCCTTTGCCCTCAAACCGAAAATCTCTATGTCATGCCTTTCTCGCTACTCTAATCCTATCCATTCAAGCCAATATCGTTCCTGTCCGAATACCGTACCATTCTTCAATTTTTAGGAGTTTTGTTTACTCCTGAATCTAGAACTACACACGACCTGATTCTCGTATAACCAGAGATATGTAGGCGGCTTAATTCCAAAGTCTCGGTCGTACCTTTTTCAACCTTATATCATTTCAAATGATCCCACTGACATTTCTCGTGAGTCGGACAAAATCAGCTACTAAGTCAATGTTGGTTGCCTGATAATTCATCCCGAGGACCCTAAAGTCTAACCCCAAAGCCGCCCCAAAACTACCAAAATGGTGACCTACTGGGCGTAGGTCCATCCATGCCTCGTAGCTCATGGTCGTGGGTCAAGAGACAACTTTGGAGCTGAAGACCTTGGACCTACGGACTTGCAGGACGGCCAGTAGGTCCACTCACAGTCCGTGAGTCCTAGGTCGTGGATGCAGCCTGCAATTCTGCCTAGGTTCAGCCAAGGTAAGTTTATTTTAGGTAATTCCTAATTTAATTATTTTAGTGTAGGGTTGTTTTATATTATTTTAATACACTTATATAAGTACTTTTAAACCATTAACTAACCATATACTTCATAAATCCCAAGACCCTAAAACATACCCTCCCAAATATTTCTCTCACTAAAACCTCCATTGGAGAAGAAGTAGAAGTTGAAGTCTAAGGTTCAAGAACTCATCTTTTCTACCCAAATTCTTGAGGACTATTCATCTAAGGTATGTTAGTTTTGATTCATGGTTAGCTTTTCATCCATGAAGTCCTCAAACTCTCAATTTCAAAAATAGGAAAAGTTTCCAAAACCTAGGGTTTTCACTCCAAGTCATGGATTCTTTCTAAAAATGTTTTTTATGATTTAATCATCATATGTTATTGTTTAGTTTCTGTTTTATGGTGGTTTTATGATAAAAATCTTCCATGAATCCATAAATTACCCTAATTTTCCAAATTGGATCTTAAAGTGTAGGTGTTGATTGGTATTAGTAGAATATTATGGAATCATGAATATAATGAATTGATTACTTGAATTATGTATTAATTGAGGAATTTCTATGGTTTTAATGTTGAATTTCCTCCAAGAACCCATGAACCCCCATGTCCCCAATTTGTGACTTTGTGATGTGGGTGAGTTGTAGTGAGATGAATATCATGAGATTATACTTGTAGCAGTTTAGTTAATTGAATCATGTCACCATCTATATCTAATGCAGTAATTCTAGATTGATTGGTTGAATGTGATCTATAGCCCTTGAAGGGCAAAATATGAGAATTAACTATCTGTATGAGACTTGTGTGCATTCAATTAGATTGCTTTGAGAGTAAAGTGAATACATTATAATCTAATTGTAGTGTTGATTGGATGATTATACTTACTTTCACACTTAGGTATGAATATCATACAATGTGAAAGGTTTGTCACATATAGTGATTCTACGGGTTGAAGACTAGTCTCCCCTAATGAATTTAAGAGCTTTAGCATGAGTTGTTGGATTGAGTGTCAAGACACCCTTCCATAATTAGTAATTTAAGTCGAGACTTAATATAAACTCAATGGGAATTATGCTTAGCACCGAGTGGATATGAATATGAGATGGAAGCTTTTACACTAGTTGAGTTCGGCTTCCCAAATGGGTTCCTTTTACATTAGTTGAGTCCGAGTTCCCAAAGTAGTTGTCTCATGAGATGGAAACCTTCTACCATAGTTGAGTCCGGGTTTCTAGAAGCAATCTCCTTATCCCATAAACTATGTGTCCACATAGGTCTTTAGCTAGTGGATCCACTTAAGCTAATACATTTTTGTTCTACCTTAGGCAAGTAGGACACCCCTTTTCGGTGTGGGGGAGACACTGGATTCCTTGAATAAGCTTTCATGGTCTATGTCGATTATAGCTAATTCCCACAAGGTCAAGTTTAGGATGAACTATGGCTATTCAAGAAGTACTACTTAGTGTGGGTGGGGGTATGGGACTTCATCCATGCATTGCACAAGTAGGCTTTGAGAGTAGTTGTGGTAGATTCCTCTTTTGTCATGATTTATTCATGTAGTGAATGTACTTGTGACTAGATGACAATTGCATTAGATGTCAAGGTTACTTGTAATGTTGTATGCTAACTTGTATTGTTGCCATGGGTTGCCTTCCTTGATATAGTTGACTAAAAGTGAGTGCTTCCTTGTTTAGGAGAAATAGGCTAAGGATGAGATTAAAATATGGTAAACATGAATGATGATCTAAAGTGACTTGCTTAGTATGGGTGGGATTATGAGATCTTACTCATACCTTGCACAAGCTTGCCTTGAGGTGTCTCATGAAGTGTTTCTCTCATGTCATACTAAAACTAGATTGTATTGACTACGTATATGTTTCTAATGGTATTTCTTATGCTCACTAGTTGGGATTGTTATCTATCATGCTATAGCCTATGTCTTATTATTGTAACGACTCAGAAAATGAGAAGATGAACTAGAGCCTTGATGTTTGGGTTAGTGTGACCTTATGTTGATGTTTATGCTGTTTCAGAACTTAAATAGAGCTAGGTAGTAGCCTAGGGTGCAAGCAAGGGCCTAGGCTAGCAAGTTAGGTTGAAATAAGCCTTGTCCTTGGAAGGACTATTTGGCGATGGGGCTGCTAGATCGCCTAAGGGGTTGGCGAGTCGCCCTTATGCCCCTATGGTCGCCTAGTGGATTGCCCATTTGGCCTAGCTACTGGACCAAAGGGAGAGCTCGCTAAGATGGTTGGCGTGTCGCCCTTCTCCCCCTCCATCGCCCAATGACCATCCTTTGAGTGAGCCCACTGGAACAAAGGGCGAGCCAATGGTGCACTTGGCGAGTCGCCTAGTGCACTTGGCGAGTCGCCTAGTGCACTTGGCGAGCCCAAGTGTCCAGAGGGCGAGCTCAGACGGGCAAGGGGAAGATTTTTAAGTTACAACTTGTAGGGTCAACTTCAAATGATGATATCTCTTAGCTCAAAATGAATTGGGTGGGTCAAAATGGGCGAGCCAAGGGTCATTAGGTGAGTCACCTAGAGCCCTAGGCGAGCCAAGGAGTGCAAAGGGCTAGCTTAGATGGGTTTAGTGAAAACTTTTAAGTTTAAACTTTGTGGGTCCTGAATTCTTTTCCTAAGTTGAGTCCCTATTATTCTATGCCTTTCCTAGCAACTATAAAATCCTTTTAGACCTAAATTCTTCCATTTAAGTCACTCTAATTAGAATTAAAAAAAAGAAACCCACCTCCACTCAAATATTTCTCTCTTTACAATCCTCCATTAAAAAGATAAAGAACTTGGAGTTAGGGTTTGGATTGAAGGTGGTTTATGCATCAAATTTCTTGGAGAATCTTAGCAAAGGTATGGTGATCCTTCATCTAGGGTTAGATTTCACCCTAGAGTCAATTTCAAAGAAGTTTTTAAGATTTTCAAGTTTCTCCAAAGCCCTAGATTTCACTCAAACTCATGGGTTCTTGCATCAAACATTTTCAAATGATGAATTATGATTATGTTGATGTTTAATTGATTATTTTAAGATGAAAAACTCTATGAACCCATGATTTCTCTAAATTCTTAAATTGTGACTTGTAAAGTGGGTTTGATGATTATGAATGAATTTATGTGTAGATTGATTTAGATTGTTGATTAGTATTATTATCTATGTCTAATTATGGTGAATTATTGGTGAATTAAGGATTTATGTTCATAGCCTTGAAAGGGAAAGTTTGACCTAATTTCATGTTAGAGTAGAATTGAACTTGAATTGTTGATCCACTTGAAAGGTGGAGGTGCTTACTTACTAAGTATATTGTGATCATGGCCTCGAAGGCATAGTTTGATGAATTGAGGTATTATCATGTTATTGTATATGTGAATGTATAAGGGGAAAGATTTACCTGTGAATCAAGGATAGAATATGGAACATGTATTCAATGTATTTGTGCTAGAATTGAAAGACTATTTCTCAATTTGACACTCATGAATGTTGATGATGCAATGTGAAGGGTTTCTATATTGTAATGTGATCTGTTGACTTGGTAGACTTAGGCATCCTTCTCTTGAGTAATGAATGTATATTGACTTGATGTCTTAATGTCTTAATGTCTAGAATTGGTAGACCTTATTGGTAGCCTCTTCATAAATGCATGAATGAATGAATGTCTTGATTGGTAGACCTAATGTTGGTAGCCTTTCTATGATTGACTAATGAGGCATTTTAGACTATGACTTGAATCGGTAGACCTAAAGTTGGTGGCCCTTCATAGTGAGTCTAGAACCCTATGCGAATGTGAAACCTTGAATCAGTAGACATAATGGTGGTGGCCTCCTTCTTGTGTGAAATGATGAACCTAGAGATGGTAGACCTAATGGTGATGGCTCTCTCTAGAAAGATCAATGAGATATCCTTAATGCACCTTAAACGGTAGACCTATGATTGGTGGCCCTTCTTAGTAAAAGTACTTAGTGTGGTAGGCCCAATGTTGGTTGCCCTCTCTAGTACACTAATGTGAATGAAACTACTCTATGGGAACTAAGGCTAAGCACCGAGTGGATATGGTTACGATTGTGACCCTTTCCAATGTTAGGCTAAAGTCCAATGAACATATTTGGATATACCATAAACTATGTGCCTACATAGGATGTGTATTAGTTCTACCCTTGGCAAGTAGAACACCTTCCACGGTGTGGGTTTATGACACCAGATTCCATGATTTAGCTTTCATGGTCTATGTCGGTTAATGCCTATTCCCATTATATGAGATGTGCACTCTAGTTACTTGATAGGTACTACAAAGTGTAGGTAGTAGTATGGGATGCTATCTATACATTGTACGAGTAGGCTTTGAGGGTACTATAGTGAGTTCTCTAAGCCTTAATGGCTAATGAATGAAAGTCCTCCAAATGCATGAATGAGCCCTAAATGATTCTAATGAAGAATGTTGACTTATTGTTTAAATGAAATGGTTGAATGAATAGCTTATATTGATGAAATGAGTTACTTGGCATATTTTATTAAAATGTAAAGGTTCTTGTCTATTGTAGCCTTGAGGAATGCCTAGGTGTGTATGAAGAGGTTGTATGGGCGACAACTACATATCTTACTTAGGTGTGTCTTAGGGTAACTTTAGATAGAGGTCCTAGTATGGTGAAATGACTTACTTTATGAATATGCTTATGTGTTGTATATTGATACTAGTTGAGCATGATTTCTTGTTATGTGAAGAATGATAAATGGTGGATTCACTTTTAGTGATCTTAATGTGTCACCTTGGTGTGGGTGGTGGTATAGGACGCTACCCATACATTGCACAAGGTGTAGCATGAAGGTTACTTGAGGTGGAGGCTAAAGGTAAAGGCAAAGGGTTATATGTGGTTTTGACTAAATATGAATTAGGTGACTATGTATGTTGGTTGTGACTTATATTATGCCTCTTGTATCAATGTTCATGAAGTTTTTCTCAAATGGCATAAAAGCATGACTTTTAACTCAAATGTCCCTTTTCAAGCATGTTTTTGCATGGTCATCATACTTAGTACATCTAATGTGCTAACCCCATTCTTTTCCCTTTTTACCAAAGTGTAGGCTTTGGAGATGTTGGGGTTCTATGCTTAAAGGATAGGTCTCCGAGGACGAACCCATGGTGTTTCCTTTTTATGTCTTTTAGTTTTGTTAAAGTTTTGTATGGGCTAAGTCCCAATGTTGTATTCAAAGTATTAGATGGTTTGAGACATAGTGTATAAAGTCTAGAAATTCTTCCGCTTGCTATTTAATGAAAATGTTTTCGATTGTAAAGAAAGTTTTTAATTCTTCTCTATTTTCAAGTATCTTATGCAATGAATGATCTATGAGGCTTGTATAAGACCTCTTCGAGGTCGAGTACGCCGTGTTACAACTAGGGGTTGCTCTCAGGTCGTGACAATTATGATGTCTCTTATGCTTATGACTTGTGTTTGGCACTAATTTCTAAATGATGGTTTAAACTAGCAAAGTGCATGCATTCAACTAAAATGTCCTTTTTAGCATGTTTTCAAAGGTTTTTATGCATGGCTATCTTACTTAGTTCATTTTTGTACTAACCCCTATTTCTTCTACATTTTTCATAAAGTGTAGGGTTCGACAATATCGACTTCCATCTTCGTGGCTAGGACCATAGTAGATCAAGAAGAAGAAGCTTGGTAAGTCCTCATAGTATTCGAGGGCTTGACCATTATAACCTTTGAATCTTTTCTTATGTTTTAGACTTTTTGTAAGGGTTGTGTACCTAAGATTGTATTCAAGTGTTATAGATGGTTTGAGACATAGTGTTGTAGATTCCTACGTGTTGTTATAAAAGACTTCGATTGTAAAAGAAAAGTTTTAAATTTCCGCACTATTTCCTATGTTCTTATGTTATGATATGCTATGAGGCTTTTCAGAGTCTTGTACGCCGTGTCACATCTATGGGGTAGCCTTGGGTCGTGACAAACATGGTATCAGAGCACAAGATTTTGGGATGGTTTTAGGATGTCTCAAACCACGTCTAGTAAAGTCTTGTTCATAAATATGAAGCGTGCCACATTTATGAATAGGAGGCTATTGGATGTTAGGAAAACTTCACTTCTTCATTCTCTAAGTCGTGCCATGGAGTTTAGTTTTATTAGGTCTTTTTCCTAATGTGTGCCCTATGGTTTTCAGAATATGACTACTTCAAAGGCTAACGTTGAAAGGAATGAGGAAGACAATGTGGAGCAAGAGGTTCCCCTCCAAGCTTCTCCTCAAGCTCCAATTGACCCTATAGGGGAGAATATAACTCATGTGGAGTTTAGGTCTGCTATCCAATTGTTAGCTCAAGCCTTGAAGGTGCAAGCCAATAGAGAGGTTGTAACTCTGGCAAACCCAATAAGGGGGATGGCTGTTTCTAGATTGAGGGAGTTTTTGGGGTGGTATCCTTTGGAGTTTTATGGCTTAAAGGTGGAAGAAAATCCTCAAGAGTTTATAGATGAGGTCTCTAAGATGTTGGACTTGGTGGGAGTGACTCCGGTAGAGAAGGCGGAGTTGGCATCCTCTTGCCAACTCCTATGTTCTTATGTTATGATATGCTATGAGGCTTGTATAAGGCTTTTCAGAGTCTTGTACGCCGTGTCACATCTACGGGGTAGCCTTGGGTCGTGACATCTTTAATCAGCTTGTAAGTTCTTTTAGGATCAATACAAACCTTAATTTGTTACATTTGTGTGATTGTAAGTTATTTTAATTAATAATAAAAGGAGAGTTTTAAGATTAAATTATGTCTAATTATGGAAATATAGCATTATTTTGAAACATACTTTTCATAAATTGGGAGTATGTGCTAAGCCTTTGAATAATTTTTTTTGTTATATACACCTTAATTCCCACACCAACTTTCAATGTAAACAACATGCAAATAAATTCGTTGTAACGAATAGAGTGCGAAATACTTACCAGTGTATTATATTATTGATTCATTACTTACAAAGGTTTAAGTTATTATATACACCATTAACGTCAACTAATTTTATACTATCCTATCTTTTTAGGTGTTATAGTAGGTAAGTTTCCTCTTTTTTAAGATAACAAATTCGACGAAAATGAAAGAGGATCGATTGAGAAACTATTCCATCCTTTTGGGATCTTATTTGTATTTTTCTACTTTCTTTTAATTTTTATATTTTAAAGTAAATATATTCACGATCCTTCCCGGTTCGATCCTTCACCTTTGTAAGGCCTTCCAATTATGTTGCTTCTTTCCGCCCAATAACTAATTGTGTGTGACATTTGTATAGGTGGTAGATCTTAATAACAATAGCTCAACTCTCAAAATATGTTGAATAGCCAATTAGCTTCTGGCAAACTACCACTTAACTAACATAAAAGTTAGCCTTGTCAAATTTGGATCGAATACTAGGCATTTGCCACTTATCAAGTTGAACTGAGATGGAAAAGCATATAATTAATTCTCCCTGGTGATTTCTCATAATATTATAATATAACGATCATAATATTAATTACAAAAATCATGGCTGCCAAATTTAACGATCGAAATCTCACAGACACACCTTAACTAAACTAAGGTCCTATTACCCCCTGAACTCATTGTTTTTGTAATTTTGAACACCTTTTGTCTTACGTGGCACACTACGTGACTCCACGCAATTGAGGCGCGTGGAAGATATTTGGATGCCACACAATGCCGTGACTCCACGCAATTGAACTCGAAATCGTTTTAAAACACTTTCATAATCTACTGGTCTAACAACTTTGAGGAAAATCAATATAATTACTGGACAACTGAAAACTGCATAATCCAATTTCTTCGAAGAAACAAGTTAACATACAATAAACTTATTTTCTTTAGGTAAAAAACAACAAAGGTTACAAATGAATTAAAATCACAGTTTCAATTGCAAATAACAGCGGACAATTTGCCTGTTGTAGGATTAGGTTATACCATCCTGATTTTTTTAACATTACAAATTCGACGAAAGTGAAAGAGGATTGAGAAAGTCCATACTTTTGGGCTCTTATTTGTATTTTTCTAGTACTTTCTTTGAACTTATCTTATTTAATTTCAGAGTAAATATATTTACGACGCGCTCAAGCCTCAGGAATTACTTGGGCCGTGTTTAAAAGCGCCTTCATCATCTGTATTTTAGTGATTAATATATTCTCCCTGCAGGTGATCTCTCATAAATCATAATAGCAGTACTAATAATGAAAAAGATGAAGAAAGCAGAGTTGATAAAATTGACAACAAATATGACTACATTAGTGACATGGCCTAAGCCTCAAAATGGAAGGATAAAATTCAATACTGATTATTGTTTTTTGGAGCACAATGATAAATTAAAGCATGTGTTTATTTTGATTTTTTTAAAACTATATAATATATAATATATAACAATCATAATATTAATTACAAAAATCTTGGCTATCAAATTTAAGGGACAGAAGTGCACTATTTGTAGATAAAACTGATGCAACTTAATTACTATTATTTTTGTAATCTATTTATCAAAACAACTTGAAGATTATCTATTTACTTATTAAAAACGAAAAGGAATTCATTCATATAAAAAGGAAGGAGGGAGTACTTGATCAGAGTGCAAAAGTCCTTCCTTAGGTCCATCAAACGGTGTGAATGTAACAAAAAATCAGTTTAATTAAAGTTTAACAAAAGAAATTATCATTTTTTTTATATGTTAAAAGTGACAAATAAAATTAATTTATTTTTGAAATACTAAACATATAAAAGTGAACGAAGGGAGTATTTAAAAAGTCTCACTAGAAAAATTTAAAACTTCTTTACGTAACTGTTAGGACCGAAATAATTAGGTGTCATGCAGAAGCTAGTAAAGCAAACCTCGAAAGACCACGAGTAAGAAGACAAGCGAGAAATATATCAAAAGACACAAAGATTTAACTTGGTTCGGTTAATCGATCTACATCCACAAAGGAGATGAGCAATTCACTATATAAACATGAGAGTACAAAATATAGAGAGAAATAACCTTAACCAATATATGCTCTAGTTTTTAGACGGCAGGGGCATCAATGTCCCAATAGTATCACGGAGGGTATTTGCATACCATTTACGATAGTTCGGGGATATTTTTATCCTTTTTCCCATATTTATATTAATTTCTACCAAACTAATATTAACAAACTTGAATTTATGCCAGGCCGTGACAAGTTTGATCATTAGATTAAGCCATTAAGGGTGTGTTCGGCATGGCTCAATATTTTTGATTTTTTTTTTTTATTGGTTAAAATTTTTAGAAAATATTTTCTTGAAAACAAGTTCAGTAAATTGATAAGGAAAATGATATTCCTAATAAAAGTAAGGAAAATAAGGTCCAACATCCATGCTCTCCAACATACCTTTTCTTTACCGACACCTCTGTAGTCCTCATGATACACAATTTTTATAGTATTTATCGAGATTATATATATAAAAATATTTTTAGAAGAATAATTTCTCGAATAAGTAAGAAATTCACTTATTTTTCTTGAAAATATTTTCTTCCATACGGAACATGTAACATCTCGCAAATTGAAATAACTAGGAAGAAGTTAAGAATTGGAAATAGCCATTTTTGGGAAGAAAATAAAAATATGGAAATTTGTCAAGTATGTTAAGTTGAGTTTTTAGTCAACTTCAAACGACCATAACTCCTAGCTCATGATGAGTTAGGTGTGTTTCCAGGTATCGTAGAAAAGATCTTGGAATAATATTTCCAACGCCGCCATGTTTGCGCGATTCCGAGTTCGTATGAGTGAGATATGACCATTTGAAGTTGGGCAGTTCAAATAAGGAAAGTCTAAAACCGAATTTTGGAAAGGTAATTTAGTATTTTCCTTACCTAATTATTTTAATCCATTTTTAGGAGTTTAATTGGGGTCAAATAAAATTTTAGTCAGTTTAGAAAAGTTGAAGTTCACGCTAGGGCTTGGAGAAAAGAGAAAAGAGAAAAGAGGAGAAAGGAGAGATGAAATCAATCGTCAAGAAAGTTCGAGTTTGGTTGTGGATTTTGCCAAGGATTCAATCCTATGAGGTATGTGAGATCACATAGCGTTGGGTTAGTTCATCCACGCGCCAATCGTGATTCAATTCAGCCAAGTTATATAGTTTTGAAAGTAAATCCTATGAGTTCTTGATGATAATTCGATTGAAATCTTGTGGGTTCTTGTTGTTGAAGTTTCTTGAGATTGATTCATGTATTTAGGTGTGAATTCGAGTTAAATCTCGCATATATTGATGAATTATTTGTTTCTAAGTGTTTGGGGAAAGAACCAAGTGAAAATAGAGGGTTTAGAGTTGAAAAACGAAGAAGAAAAGTCGGAGGCACCTGGGCAAGGGCCTGGGGCTTCGCCCCTCTCATAGCCCCAAGAAAAATTCTCTGATATTTTGTGTCTGGGGCGTTTCCCTTCTCAGAGACCCAAGCAGGGTCTCTGAACTTTAGGCTCTGGCGCCCCACGCCTCTTAGAGCGCCAAGGACGCAGTTCACCCCATTTTCCCCCTTTTTTCAGTACTAGTTCCTTAGCAATGTACCTATGTTTTCTAGTTGATTCCAACACACTAAGGTACGTTTTAACATCACGAAATCATCCATAAACATGGGATTATAAACCTTAAATCCATAATTCAATTCAAGGTAAGTTAAGAGTCAAGTATAGAAGTTAAGAAGCAAGTCAAGAGAAGTTCATAAAGTTTTCAAAGGTCTTTCGCAAACGTTTTAACTTTGCTTTAAGACTTAAAGTTCAAGTTAAGTAAAGAGTAAAGATTGAAGTTCATTTCCTCAAAGAAGTATATAGGGACTATGTATTTCCAAAGAGTCTAAAATGTTTTCACATTTGAGCAAGAAAGGGAACATCGATTCCAAGAGAGCTTTTAAGCTAAGTTTTGAGTAATTATCTCAAACTAAAGAAATAAGTTATTTTAAAAACATATGAGATAAGTACATTTTGTAAGTAGTATTGAGCACCGATATGGGGACGCGAATTCATAATAACTCAAGTCTCCATAAACCATGTAGCCATTATGGGTAGTAAAAGATAATACTTTTTAGATGATTCCTTAAGTTCTTTTAAGCATAGACTAGTGGATCCACTTAGTTAAGGTGTTCTATATGACGGCAAAGTATAGGACAGTTCTGGCAGCGTGGGCAAGACAATGTTCACCACTTAGGCTCATATTGGTGGTTGATGGTTAGAGAAACTCCCACAGAAACTATATTACTTTATTAAATGAGTAAAGTTAAGTTTGTTACTGCATTTTATTTAACGAACTAAGTTGTTTTCCACTGTTTTACAAGATTTTCATATATTGCATATGCTTTATTGCTTTATATTGAGTTAAGTTATTCATGAGTTGAGAAGAGCCAAGGTAAGTGTTTCTTTCAGATTCCTTTCAAGCTTATGTTATGTTTAGCTTTCCCCTCGCATACTCGTACATTCAATGTACTGATGCCATTTGGCCTGCATCATTTTATGATGCAAACACAGATAACCAGGATCATCATCCAGCGCCTCGTTGATCCAGTTGAGCATTCAGAGTCTGTGGTGAGCCTCTTATCTTTTGGACGGCTCTTTTTATCATTTGCTTTCAGTATTTCATTGTTAAGATGATTGGGGGGTCTTGTCCCGACATCCCTCCTTATTTTAGAGGATTCATAGACAGTCAGTAGTTTAGTTGTCTTTACATTATTATTTCTTATGTTAAGACTTGAGTTGTCATTTTGGCCAAGTTGAATGTTTGACCTTTAAACGTTCTAAGTTACTTTATTAAACCATTGTTTAGAAATGCATTTAATCATTGTAATAATGCTTAGCATCTTCCGCTGAGTAAGTAAGCCAGGCTAAGGGTTCGCTTGAGTGCAACAATGGTTCTCAAGTGCCAGTCCCACCTAGGGTGTAGGCTCGGGCGTGACAAACTTGGTATCAGAGCCTAGAGTTTAAGAGTTCTAGGGAGTCTATGAAGCCGTGTCTGTAGAGTCTTATTTATCGGTGTGAAGAGCGTCATATCTATAATTAGGAGGCTGCAACACTTAAGAAATTATCTCACTTCTTTCATATCCATTTCGTGCGATAGAGTTCATCTCTATAAAAGCCTCTTTCTAATTTGTTCTTGCTCATGTTTTTCAATTAATCATGCCTTCACGAATAGCTGTCAGAGGTCGTCCATCTAGGTGTAATGTTGAGGAGAAACGGGTACCCAATGCACCTGAAGTGTAACCCCAAGGAGAAGTTACCAATGCTGAGTTCAGGGAAGCGATAAGGATGCTAAGTCAAGCTGTGACTAACCAGGTTGGGCAACAAAGACGGGCTCGACAAGAAGAGGCTGACACTTTGAGGATCCGCGAATTCTTGAGTTTGAATCCTCCAAGTTTCACTGGTTCAAGCACTACTGAGGATCCAGAGAATTTTATTGAGGAACTGAAAAAGGTATTTGATGTTATGCACGTTGTCGATGCTGAACGAGTAGAAATAGCTATATATCAATTGAAGAATGTTGCTAGGACTTGGTTTGACCAGTGGAAGAAGGGTAGAGTTGAGGGAGCACCACCTGCGAGTTGGGCATTTTTTAGGAGGCTTTCTTGGGGAGTTTCTTTCCCCGAGAACTGAGAGAGGCCAAGGTACGAGAGTTTCTTACACTTAAGCAAGATTCCATGAGTGTTCATGAGTATGGGTTGAAATTCACCCAACTATCCCGTTATGCTCCGGAGATAGTTGCGGATATGAGGAGTAGAATGAATCTTTTTATTGTTGGGTTGTCCCGTCTGTCAAGAAAAGAGGGCAAGGCAACTATGCTAATTGAGGATATGGATATAGCGAGGTTGATGACTTATGTGCAACAGGTTGAGAAAGAAAAGCTGAGGGATAAAGAGGAGTTTAGAAACAAGAAAGCTAAGACAGGGTATGAGTCCGGGCAGTAGAAAAGTAATGTGAACCGTTCATCCTTTCAGCAAAAGAAAAAGAGGCTTTCTCCATCATCTGCTAGTGCACCTTCACCCAGAAACAAAGGTGAGTATAATAGCCAGAATTTCCAACACTTCAGAGCTAGACCTGCATAGTCTCAAGGTAGTGTGGCACAAAGAGGTAACTGGGCTCCTGCATGTGCTAAGTGTGATAGAACCCACCCACGTAAGTGTCGCGATGGCTCTACAAATTGCTTCAAGTGTGAGCAAGAGGGTCACTTCATGAAAGAGTGCCCTAAGAACCGGCAAGGTAGTGGGAATCAGGGCAATAGATCCCAATCTTCATCAGTTGCTCCACCAGACAGGGTTGCACCTAGAAGAGCTAATTTCGGTACTGGCGTAGGAGCAAACCGCCTTTATGCGATCACTAGTTGTCAAGAGCAAGAGAACTCTCCAGATGTTGTCACTGGTATGATCAAAGTATTTACTCTTGATGTTTATGCTTTGCTAGACCCAGGAGTAAGATTATCTTTTGTAACTCCTTATGTTGCAAATAAGTTTGATGTTCTTCCTGAGAAACTCTGTGAACCCTTTTGTATTTCTACACCTGTTGGGGAGTCTATCCTAGCTGAGAGAGTTTATCATGATTGTGTCATTTCCATAAATCACAAAATTACCATGGCTGATTTAATTGAGTTAGACATGGTAAATTTCGACGTCATTCTAGGTATGGACTAACTTTATGTCTGTTATGCCTCCATTGATTGTAGAACTCGAGTCGTTAGGTTCCAAATTCCTAATGAGCAAGTTATAGAGTGGAGTAGTAGTTCAGCAGTGCCTAAGGATCGTTTCATTTTGTACCTAAAGGCAAGAAAGTTAGTTTCCAAGGGGTGTGTCTATCACTTAGTCTGAGTTAATGACTCTAGTGTTGATATACCTCATATTCAGTCAGTTTTAGTAGTAAAAGAGTTTCCAGAAGTTTTTCTAGATGATCTACCTCGTGTCCCTCCTGAGAGATAGATAGACTTCGGTATAGATGTTCTTCCAGATAGTCGTCATATGTCTATTCTGCCATATAAAATAGCACCAGAAGAGTTGAAAGAGATTAAAAAGCAGTTGAAAGATCTCCTAGATAAAAGTTTAATTCGACCAAGTTTCTCACCTTTGGGCGCTCCGGTCTTGTTTGTGAGAAAGAAAGATGGTTCCCTTAGGATGTGTATAGATTACCGTCAATTAAACAAGGTCATCATCAAGAATAAGTATCCTCTTCCAAGGATTGATGAATTTTTTGATCATTTTTAGGGTGCCACCTGTTTCTCTAAGATAGACCTCAGATCTTGCTACCATCAATTAAGAGTAAGGGAATGTGATATTCCAAAGACAACTTTTAGAACCCGTTATGGTCATTATGAGTTTCTGGTCACCTCCTTTGGTTTGACCAATGCACCTGCAACATTCATGGACCTTATCAATAGAGTATTCAAACCTTATTTAGATATGTTTGTTATCGTCTTCATTGATGACATACTAATCTATTCAAGGAATGAAGAAGATCATGCTAGTCATCTCAAAATAGTTCTCCAAACTTTAAAAGAAAGAGAGTTGTATGCCAAGTTCTCTAAGTGTGAGTTTTGTCTTGAGTCTGTGGCATTCTTAGGAAACATTGTGTCTGGAGAGGGAATTATAGTTGATACTCAGAAAATAGAGGCAGTGCAGAATTGGCCTAGACCCACATCTCCAACTGATATTAGGAGTTTCTTGGGTTTGGCTGGCTATTATAGAACGTTCGTAGAGGGGTTCTCATCCATTTCGTCTCCTTTGACCAAGTTGACTTAGAAAACAATGAGTTTCAATGGTCTAAAGCTTGTGAGAAAAATTTTCAGGAATTGAAAAAAAGGTTTACTACTGCCCCAGTTTTGACCTTACAAGAAGGTACTCAAGGTTTTGTGGTGTATTGTGATGCATCTAGAGTTTGTTTGGGTTGCGTGTTAATGCATAATGACAAGGTTATAGCTTATGCCTCCAGACAGTTGAAAGTTTATAAGAAAAATTACCCAACCCATGACTTAGAGTTGGCTGCCGTAGTTTTTGCTTTGAAAATATGGCACCATTATCTTTACGGCGTTCATGTAGATGTGTTCACCGATCACAAGAGTCTTTAGTATGTGTTTACTCAAAAAGAGCTTAATCTCAGACAAATGAGGTGGTTAAAATTACTCAAGGATTATGACATGAGTATTCTTTACCACCCAGGTAGGCTAATATTGTTGATGATTCCTTGAGCAAGTTGTCTATGGGTAGTACCGCCCATTTTGAGGAAGATAAGAAAGAACTAGCGGAAGATGTGCATAGACTTGCACGCTTAGGAGTCCGACTAATGGATTCCACACGAAGGAGGAGTAGTGGTGATGAATGGGGTTGAATCATCATTACTGTCAGAAGTAAAAAAGAAGCAAGATCAAGACCCAATTTTGGTTGAATTGAAGGCAAATGTTCATAAGCAAAAAGTACTGGTTTTTGAACAAGAGAGAGATGGTGTATTGAGGTATCAAGGTAGATTGTGTGTACCAAGGGTGGATGAACTCCAAGAGAGGATCATGAAGGAAGCTCATAGCTCCAGATATTCCATCCATCTGGGTTTCACAAAGATGTATCGCGATTTGAGAGAAGTTTATTAGTGGAGTAGTATGAAGAAGGGCATTGTAGAGTTTGTTGCCAATTGTCCAAATTGCCAACAAGTTAAAGTAGAGCACCAAAGACCTGGTGGTTTGTCTCAGAATATAGAACTTCCGGAATGGAAGTGAGAGATGATTAATATGGATTTCATCACAGGTTTACCAAGGTCTCGCAGACAATATGATTCGACATGGGTGATTGTTGATAGAATGACAAAATCATCCCACTTTTTGCCGGTAAAGACCATCCATTCAGCAGAGGACTATGACAAGTTGTATCTTCAAGAGGTGGTAAAAATTCATAGGGTTTCGGTCTCCATTATTTCAGACAGAGGTGCGCAATTTACTGCATAGTTTTGGAAGTCATTCCAAAAAGGCTTGGGTTCAAAGGTGAACTTAAGTACTGCCTTTCATCTTTAGACAGATGGGCAAACAGATCGCACTATTCAGACCTTAGAGGATATGTTGAGGGCTTGTGTGATTGATTTCAAAGGTAATTGGGATGATCACCTACCTCTTATTGAATTTGTTTACAGCAATAGTTACCACTCTAGCATCCAAATGGCTCCTTATAAAGCTCTTTATGGGAGGAGGTCAAGATCTCCTATTGGATGGTTTGAAGTTGGTGAACTGGGTTGATAGGACCATATTTAGTTCTTCAAGCTATGGAGAAGGTGAAAGTAATTCAAGAGAGGTTGAAAACAACGCAAAGTCATCAGAAATCCTACACTGATGTTAAGGAAAGGGAGTTAAAGTTTGAAGTATATGATTGGGTATATTTAAAAGTATCACCCATGAAGGGTGTTATGAGATTTGGTAAGAAGGAAAAACTTAGTCCCCGGTATATTGTCCCTTGCAGAATATCCAAGAGGATTGGCAATGTAGCTTATGAGTTAGAGCTACCACAAGAATTACCCGCGGTTCATCTGATTTTTCACATCTCCATATTGAAGAAGTGCATGGGTGATCCTTCATTGATCATACCAACTGAAGATATTGGGATCAAGGATAGCTTATCTTATAAGGAGATTCCTGTTCAGATTCTAGATCGCCAAGTTTGCAAGTTGAGAACAAAAGAGGTAGCATCAGTCAAAGACCTTTGGAGGAATCAGTTTGTTGATGAAGCTACTTGGGAAGCTGAAGAGGATATGAAGAAGATATATCCACATCTCTTTCAGCCCAAAAATGTTCCAGATCAAGGTATTAATTCTCTTCTTAGTACTCTTTAATTTGTAAGTTGGCATGTTGTGTTTGCATTACTTATTGGGTGTTTGGGATGAACGTTAAATGTTACACCCTTAGCCTACTAAGAGTAATCTCATTCGAGGATGGATGTTCCCAAGGGGTAGATATTGTAACATCTCTAAAATTGAAATAACTAGGGAGAAGTTAAGAATTGGCAATAGCCATTTTTGGGAAGAAAATAAAAATCTGGAAATATGTTAAGTATGTTAAGTTAAGTTTTTGATCAACTTCAAACGACCATAAATACTAGATCAGGATGATTTAGGAATGTTTCCAGCTATCGTAGGAAGAACTTGGAATAATATTTCCAACGCCGCCGAGTTTGTGCGATTCCGAGTTCGTATAAGTGAGATATCACCATTTGAAGTTGGGTTGTTCAAATAAGGAAAGTCTAAAACCAGATTTTGGAAGGGTAATTTAGTCTTTTCCTTACCTAATTATTTTAATCCATTTTTAGGAGTTTAATTGGAGTCAAATCAGATTTTATACAGTTTCAAAAAGTTGAAGTTCACACTAGGGCTTAGAGAAAACAGAAAAGAGCAGAAAGGAGAGAGGAAATCAAGAATCGTCAAGAACGTTCGAGTTTGGTTGTGGATTTTGCCAAGGATTCAATCCTACGAGTTATGTGAGATCACATAGCGTTGGGTTAGTTCACCCACGTGGCAATCATGATTCAATTCAACGAAGTTATATAGTTTTGAAAGTAAATCGTATGAGTTCTTGATGATAATTCGATTGAAATCTTGTGGGTTCTTGTGGTTGAAGTTTCTTGAGATTGATTCATGTATTTAGGTATGACTTCGAGTTAAATATTGCATATATTGATGAATCAGTTGTTTCTAAGTGTTCGGGGAAAGAACCAAGTGAAAATAGGGGGTTTAGAGTTGAAAAATAAAGGAGAAAAGTCGGAGGCACCTGGGTAAGGGCCTGGGGCTTCGCCCCTCTCATAGCCCCAAGAAAAATTCTCTGATCTTTTGCCTCTGGGGCGTCGCCCCTATCAGAGACCCAAGAAGGGGTCTCTGAACTTTGAGCTATGGCGCCCCACGCCTCTTAGAGCACCAAGGACGCCAGTTCACACTATTTTCCCCCATCTTTCCATACTAGTTCCTTAGCAACGTACCTATATTTTCTAGTTGATTCCAACACTCTAAGATACGTCTTAACATCATGAAATCATCCATAAATATGGGATCCTGAATCTTGAATCCATAATTTAATTCAAGGAAAGTTAAGAGTCAAGTCAAGAAGTTAAGAAGCAAGTCAAGAGAAGTTCATAAAGTTTTCAAAGGTCTTTCGCAAACGTTTAAACTTTGTTTTAAGACTTAAAGTTCAAGTTAAGTAAAGAGTAAAGAGTAAAGAGTAAAGAGTAAAGAGTAAAGAGTAAAGATTCAATTTCATTTCTTCAAAGAAGTATATGGGAACTATGTATTCCCAAAGAGTTTAAAATGTTTTCACATTTGAGCAAGAAAGGGAACATCGATTCCAAGAGAGCTTTTAAGCTAAGTTTTGAGTAATTATCTCAAACCAAAGAAATAAGTTATTTTAAAAACATATGAGTTAAGTACATTTTGGGAGTAGTATTAAGCACCGATATGGGGACGCGAGTTCATAATAACTCAAGTCTCCATAAACCATATAGTCATCATAGGTAGTAAATGATCATACTTTTTAGATGATTCCTTAAGTGCTTTTAAGCATAGACTAGTGGATCCACTTAGTTAAGGCGTTCTATATGACGACAAAGTATAGGACAATTCTGGCAGCGTGGACAAGACGTTGTATCACCACTTAGGCTCATAGTGGTGGTTGTCGGTTAGAGAAACTCCCACAGAAACTATATTACTTTGATATATGAGTAAAGTTAAGTTTGTTACTGCATTTTCTTTAACGAACTAAGTTGTTTTCTACTATTTTACAAGTTTTTCATATATTGCATGTGTTTTATTGCTTTATATTGAGTTAAGTTATTTATGAGTTGAGAAGAGCCAAGGTAAGTGTTTCTTTCAGATTCCTTTCAAGCTTATGTTATGTTTAGTTTTCCCCTCGCATACTCGTACATTCAATGTACTGATGCCATTTGGCCTGCATCATTTTATGATGCAGACACAGGTAACCAGGATCATCATCCAGCGCCTCGCTGATTCAGTTGAGCATTAAGAGTCTGTTGGTGAGCCTCCTAGTTTTCCGGAGGGCTCCTTTTATCATTTGCTTTCAGTATTTCATTGTTAAGATGATTGGGGGGTATTGTCCCGACATCCCTCCTTATTTTAGAGGCTTCATAGACAGTCAATAGTTCAGTTGTGTTTACATTGTTATTTCTTATGTTAAGACTTAAGTTGCCATTTTGGCTAAGTTGAATGTTTGACCTTTAAATGTTCTAAGTTACTTTAATAAACAATTGTTAAGAAATGCATTTGATCATTGTAATAATGCTTAGAGTCTTCCGCTGAGTAAGTAAGCCAGGCCAAGGGTTTGCTTGGGGCCATCAATGGTTCTCGAGTGCCAGTCCCGCCAGGGTGTAGGCTCGGGGAGTGACAGAACACACCATGAGAACAACTTTAATCTAAAATCGTAACACACCATGAGAACAACTTCAATCTAAAATTGTAGAGCAATTGTAATAGAAATGGAGGTCCCAGGGATATAAAAGCTTAAGCTGGTAGACACAACACATTTTTATTATTTAATTATATTCTCAACATGCTTCCTCACATAAGGGTCTGATTCTTTTTTCATGGTCAAGCACGTGAAAATTCTTTTTGATTTGGGTGACGATGAGTTTCGATCTGGCATAGAATTTTGATTTCAAAACCTTTGTATTCTCTAATACCATGTTGAGATATGACATCTGGGCCTTACTCAACCCCAAAAGTCAGCTCACCAATTGCCCGTGAAGCTTACGTCATCAAACTTCTTAATATCCATGCCTTCCAACACACCTCATCTTCACTGATATCTCTATATATAGGCCCCAATACACACATATTTAATAAAATTTAAATTTGACTATTATAACTTTATGCAAATATTTTAATACTAAATGTTAGTATTAAAAAAAGAGCAAACAAAACCCATTTAATACCCATTTGGATTGACTTAAACAAATCGCTTTTAAGTCAAAAATAAAAAGTCTAATTGAAATGACTTTTAAGTAAAAAAATAAAAGTAGGGGGGACCTACTTTTGGTTTTTGACTTATATTAAGTAATTTTAAACTTATTTGAAGTCATTTTTGACCTTGCCAAACACTTCCTAACTTATTTTAAGTTATATTTATATTTACCAAACACTTTTAGAAGTAAAAAACTGACCTAAAAGTAAATTTGACCAACTTTTAAGCCAATCCAAACACTCTCTTAACGAATAAACAAGTAAAAAATAAAATCTTTATTTTTAATCTAGGTGTTAAGTAAAATGAACCGGAGGGAGTATAATTATGTAATTATGTACCACAATAAAACATCCTTAACCAAGAGGTCTCGGGTTCGAGTCCCTTTAGGTACAGAGTCGCCTTTGTTAGGGAGCGCATTACCCCCAAATGTGGGACTTCCCGACGCGAATCCGGAATTAGTCGACCTTCAATGTGGGTACCGGACACTGGATGAAAAAAATAATCTAATAACCTAACTCCCAACTAATTCTCCCACTCTATAAACACCCAAAAGGTACCCCCACACTTAGGCAACATACATTTTTTTTCTCTAATATTGCTAATTATCTTCTCTAAATATATACATCTCTTTCGAGAAATAAAAAAAAAATGACCGGGAAAATTGCATGTTTTGTGGTTTTGTGCATGGTGATGGTTGCACCCTATGCATCAGAGGTGTTTAGTTGCGGTCAAGTTCAGGCCGGGGTGGTTAAGTGTCTCCCTTATTTGCAGAATCGCGGCCCTGTGGGGCAGTGTTGCGATGTTATTAAAGGTCTCATTAATTCTGCTAAGACAACAAAGGATCGTAGAACTGTATGTTCTTGCCTTAAATCAACTGCTTCTATTATAAAGGGCATTGATATGAGCAAAACTGTTGGTCTTCCTGCTCTTTGTGGTGTCAAAAGTCCCTTCAAGATTAGCCTGTCCACTGACTACACTAAGTATGTTTATTTTAATTTTATTAAGCATAAAAATGAGAAGTTTAAAATGAAACTGTTTCAGAGTAAAGAAGTTTGATATTAAGTACTTTAACAAAAAAACTTATTTTGGAAACTTGTAGTCTCAAATATTCCTTAAACATTTACCTAACTACATAAATTATCTCAATGAAATTTTAAAGTTAATTATTTCCAAATATAAAAAGTTAATACTCCCTCTGTTTAAATAAAGAATGATAACCTTTTCTTTTTAGTCTTATTAAAAAATAATGACTTCTTTCCTTTTTTGGCAACACTTTAATTTCAACATTTCATGTAACATGTTTAAAACCGCAAGATTAAAATGCATTTTGGTACATTTGTTATAACTTTAATTATGACCACAAGATTGAATTTTTTTCTTTATTTTCTTAAACTTCATGCTAAAGTCAAACTAGACTATTATTTTTTAAATATTTTGAAATAAACTAATTAAAAAAAATATGGCACATAAATAATTAAATCGAGGCTAAAGAAGTATGTCTTACATGTTTAGAATTGGTGTTATCTCGCATTGTTAAAATTAGATAATGGAGTAACACTAACAATAGTAAATTTGGAACTTTAGATCTCAATGCTCCTAGAGAGGAGGAAAAAAATTGGCTATAAAAGAGAAGATTATTGTAAATATTACTAGTAACTTTGTTGGTAAATGTTGATTTAATCTAATGTGCCAATGCAGGTTCTAGTGATACCGATGAAAAATCAATTTATTGAAGAATAAGAAGCATGGATTGAGTTTGATCCTGCTTAATCATGGGTTATGTCTTGTTGCCTCATTTTTTTTTGCGGTTATAGTGGAGTTGTAATAAAACTTTGGTGGTTGGTTGTTCTACCATTTAACCTTAAATAAATGAAACTTTGAGCCAACTAATAATGTTTGTATATGACTTTACTCTTAATTCAATGTCTCTTTCATGATTTCATTTTCTCTATTCTCTTACATATAATATTCAACCGGTGGTGCCTCATTTGGAGACTTGATCTTATTTGTAACTAAAACATTGCAAGGATTAAATTTAAATCAATTCAGTTGAATAACGATAGAGACCCAAAACAATTAGAGATAAAAGAATTGTGATAAGTTTTATTAATTATAAAACTGTAGGATTTACAAGATATTTATATAAGTAATTAGAGTCCTAATTATCTACTGATTTCAAGCTAATGATCGTTAGTCATAATGGGAGATTCTTGATTTGGGGGAGATCCCTGATTTAGTGTTAATAAATAAGGTATAGTCAACACCCTCCCTCAAACTAATATTGTGTATCACAAAGCATGAGTTTGGACAACAAATAATTGTGTCTACTTCTTGACATGACCTTTGTAAATAAATCAGCCAGTTGATCTTTATAGGATATATACTTCTGGCTAATACTTTGATCTTCAATCAGTTCTCTAATGTAGTGACATTCTACATCTATGTGCTTCGGGTTTTCATGATGAACGGGGTTTGTTGCTATTCTGATTGCACTAGTGTTGTCTCTATACAATCCGGTTGATCCTTTCATTTTGATGCTAAGTTCTGATAGCAACCTTCACAGCCAAATTATTCCAGAGCATGCAACAGACATACTTCTATATTTTGCCTTTGTGGATGACTTCGATGTTCGAGATTATTTCTTGCACTTCCAAGAAATCATGCACGAGCCAAGCATCATTCACCAACTTGCAGTGGATCGTCTTGAATCAGGGCATCCTGCCTAATTTGCGTCAGCGTATCCCACCATGTCCAGCGATGAAGATGATGGAAATAAGAGACTGATTCACAGTACATTTTATGTATCTAATAACCCTGAGCAAAGAAGTGTAGTGCATCTTGTAAGGCTTGGTAACAAATTGACTTAACACTTGTACTGCAAAAGAGATGTCAGGACGACTCATACTAAGATATATAAGTGATCCAACTAGACGTCTATACAATATTTGATCTCCAAAAATCTATCCTTCCTCTTTTTTGTATTTCGTATTCGCTTCCATTGGAGTATGGACCTTCTTATGATCAATAAGACTGGCTAACTGAACTAGATCTTCTGCATATTTTTGTTGACTCAATCATATATATGCCTTCCTTTCCATAACTTACCTCCAAATCCAAAAAATATGTTAGCTTTCCCAAGTCCTTCATTTTGAACGAGGAGTGTAACAGATCTTTCAAATGAGAGATTCCAACTTCGTTGTTTCCTGTGATAATCATGCCATCCATATAAAGAAGGAGAATAGTAATACCTGAGGTAGTCCGACGTAAGAATAATGAATAATCTGAGCTACTTTGAGTAAAACCAGCACCTAAGATTGTAGTGCGAAACTTTTCAAACAGGAGCCTGCTATAATCTATAGAGAGATTTCTTAAGATGACACACCTGATTTAGTTTAATATATTTATAACCTAGTGGTGGATTCATGTAGACCACTTCTTGCAAGTCTCCATGCAGGAAATCATTTTTGACGTCGTGTTGATGTAACTTCCAACCTTTTATTGATGCTAAGGCAAGTAATATACATATTTTCGTCGTCTTAGCTACTGGAGAAAATATTTGATCATAGTCGATTCCATATTCCTGCTTGTATCCTTGAGCTACTAATCTTGCCTTGTATTGATCTAGGGCTCCATCAACTTTCATCTTGATTGAGTACACCCATCTACTTCCAAAAATTGTTGAATTTGTTGGTCTATCCACCATATCCCATGTATCATTCTCCTCAAGCGCAACTAATTCTTCATGCACTACATCCTCCCAACATTTCTGACGACTAGCCTGCATGTAACAGTTTGGTACAACTATAGAATTCAAGGTTGTTAGTAAGGCATGAGATCGATCATATTCACATGTTACGTATCCATATCGTTCTGGAGGAAGAGCATGCCGAGATGATCATCTAATGGGGTCAATGCTATTTTGACGAGTGTGAAAAGGTTGGTTATTAATATTTAATGAGGCATTATGTGGGTGATAGTATTTGCCGAAGTAGTATCATTATAAACAAAAGGATCAAAGTCATAAGTAGTACCTGATGTGGTAGAGGACATGGTCGACGAAGGACCAACGGCTAGGTGGCTATGGCAAGCAGCATCACGAGAATAATTGTTTTTCAAGAAAGACATAGTAGAGAATTGTGAGTCTTTGTTAGTATAAATAAAAGAATTCTCGAAGAAGATAACATGTCGTGAGATTCTCAATAAACGACATGTTGAATCATAACACAAATACCCCTTTTGAATATCATAGTATCCTAAGAAAATACATTTAACAACTTTTGAAGATGATTTATGACGTTTGTAATCCGGAAGAAGAACAAAGCACACACAACCAAATACTTTAAGATGTGAATAGTCAGATAATTTTTTGAAAAGAATAAAATATGGACAATTTTGTTTCATGACCGAGGATGATTGTCTATTTATGAGATAAATTGATGTTTGGATTGCTTCACCCCAAAATATTTTTGGAACATTTGAAGTATCAAGAAGGGCTAAGGAAGTTTCAACAACATGTCTATTCTTACGTTCCATCACACCATTTTGTTCCGGTGTATACGGAAAAGAACGCTGATGAATTATGCCTTTTTCTTGAAAAAAATTAGTGAGGTTTCTATTGACATATTCCCATTCTGAATCTGAACGAAAAATCTTGATCTTTTTCTCAAATTGGGTTTCTATAAGGTTATACAATATTTTGACAATATTTGGTACCTCAGACTTGTGTTTCAAGAAGAAAACCCATGTATAACGAGATACTTGATCAATGAATAAAATGAAATACTTGTATCCCAAATGAGATATAATTGGAGAAGGTCCCCAAACATCGCTATGAATTAGATCAAAAGGAGTAGAGTAATTAGTACTGCTTAATTGAAAAGGAAGTTTATGACTCTTTGATTTTGCTCAACTTTCACAAGGTAATTTAGAGGGCAAAATCAATGAATGTTTACCCAATAAATTACAAGATTTGAACATAAAATTTAACCGAGAAGCATGTGGATGGCCTAAACGGAGATACAACAAGTTTCACATTTTATTTGAAAATTGGATATCTTTATTTGAAGCTGAAAGAAAACACTGATGGAGTTCGGTATCCTGAGATTGAAGAAGAAATAGACTGCCAATCTTACTTCCCCTGGCAATCGTTTCCCCTGTCAATATGTTCTGAATAACACAACCATTAGGAGAAAAAATAACCAAAAAATTTTGTTCTACAAGTTGCCCAACAAATAAAAGATTTACAGTAAGCTTCGGTACACAAAGAACTTCTGAAAATGGTTTAATGGAGCCAATAGCTGATGCAGTTAAAACTTGACCATTTACCGTAACAATTTCATGTCTAGAACGTCGTTTAGATAAATTAGAAAACAGTTTTTGATTTCATGTCATATGATTAGATGCAACCGAATCAATATGTCATACCGTTGAATCTGAAAGTTTAGTCTTAACAGGATACGTAGCAGTCAGAGCTGAAGATATTGCATTAGGAATAGCAGCCACCAAAGATTCTTGTATCATTTTGTAGTTATCATCGCGATCAAGCACTTTTGTGCTTGGTGGTTCTCGTGTTCCAGCATCCCTTTCCATCGCTTGGAAGGTTTTGTGTGGATTTGAGCATTTCCCTAAACCAGATTTCTTACGACATTCCATAATACCATCTTTCTTACAATAGTTGCAATAATTTTGCTTCTTGCAAGGGGAAATAACGTGCCCTGTTTCCTTGCAATTATAGCATTGAACAAGCTTGTTAGAGTTGCCCGAGGAAGAGGAACTTTTGTGTAGCCAAGGAAGTGTACGTCCATGGTAAGGGAATTCTCCATGGAAGCTTGAGAACTCAACCGAGTTTCTTCTCGAAGAACTTAAGAAACTACCACCTCCAAAACTGGAAGTTTTTCCATGTTAAGAATACGAGCACGCAAATGCTCGAACTTGGGCCTGAGTTTCATTAGAAATTGGACGGTCCTTGTCCTCTTCATCGTTGTCATGCAATCCTTCAATCCAGGTGCAGGGATAGAGGCGGCAAAAACCTGATCTTGTTCTGCCCATAATGTGAGTAATACAGAATAGAAACAACGAACATTTTTCTCACTTTGTATAGATTCTGCAAGTAGTCTTTCCAATTCAAATTTTCTAGCCAGATTTTGTTGGTTACTGAGGGTATGTAGATGACTCCACATTTATGATGCTTTCTCAAAAAATGTCAGTTCCATGGCTATATCAACAGAGATGGAATTGACAAGCCATGTGATAATTTTGCCATTGTCAGCCTCCAAAGCCTCTTTTTCTTTGTCTTCTATGGGTACAACCTTTGAGCCATCCAGAATACCAACGAATCGGATAGTTATGCCCATCAAATTTTGTTGACAAGGTATCCCGTGAATCTATCCTAATTCAAAGAGGAAAATAAAAGTCGAACGGATCAGTCAAGGAATAGATTCAGAGATGACTATAGGAATGATGGATATGGATTGAGAATCTGAACCAAAGATGAATGAAACAAATTTACTGGAGAAAAAAAAAACTGAGTAGTGAGGATCTGAAAAAAAAAAACAAGGCTCTTCATACCAAGTTGAATAACGATAGAAACCCAAAACAATTAGAGATAAAAGAATTGTGATCTGTTTTATTAATTATAAAACTGTAGGATTTACAAGATATTTATACAAGTAATTAGAGTCCTAATTATCTACTGATTTCAAGCTAATGACCGTTGGCTATAATGGGAGATCCCTGATTTAGTGTCGATAAATAAGGTATAGTCAACAAATTCTATCGCACCGCAAGAAAAACTTTCTAATATCCCTCTACAACCTTCATTTTTTAAGTATGGTCGACAACATACTCATTAATCAGATTCTACTAATTAAGACACTGATCCTTGATTCACAAAACTCTAAAGCCTAAGCTTTTAAAACATAAATAGTGAAGGAGCATCTACAAAAAAAATAGAGTACAAAAGTTGAAGACATATCTCGACTATACTAAATATTGGATAGTTGAAAACAACATAATCTAATTTCTTCGGGAAAAAAACACATATTACCACACAACTCTCTGTTCACAATAAACTTATTTTTTTTAGTTAAACAACAACAATGGTTACAAATGAATAAAAATCACAATTACAATTGAAAATAATCAAATTATTGAAACATATACACTTGATTTCATTAGTTCACCTTCCTGCAATCAACACGAATCTGGCCTTCATTTCCTGTCAATGGCTTGATATTACCCATCTTAATCATAGACTCAGCAAAATCTTTCGAAAAAGTCCTTAGATTTGTACTATAGGTTTTAACAAGCTCATCAGTCTCTCCTCCGCTAAAGAGTGCTTGATCAGAATGCAATAGCCCTTTCTTGGACACCAAGTTACTGAAATATTTGGAGTCAAAAAGAGCAGGTGTAGGATCAAGGGAAGCAAGATTGGAATCACCACCACTACGCGGACAATTTGCTTGACGTTGACTTGCA